>JALPQI010008838.1:0-46454 GCA_025490895.1 Thaumatotibia leucotreta
AGCTTGTCTTAAATCTATATTGCATGAAAAATATCATTTTTTAATTTTCAGCTCAGGGAGCCGAATTAAAAAAGTTTTTATTTGAAAACTTCAAACGATGGTAGAGCCCTAAAGATTTAGTCTAAAATTTTTTTTATTATTTTTCCCGTAATCTACAACTTATTTAGAGGCTTTTGGTAGGTCTCGCGTAAAAAAGTTAAATCCGGGACACTCTACTCTACAGTTCAGCTGAATAAGCACTTTTTCTTTCCTGTGGTCGATAGTTAACAGCCTGTGGAAAGATAGTAATGATTTTTATCATATAAAGCAATGTAAAAGGTCGACTTCTCAATGAAGATTAGGCTTTCATAAGAAAATCAAGCTTTATAGGCCTTAACTTTTAGATTGTCCACCGGAAAGACTCCGAACATGGGCTTGCGTTTGACCCAGAAAACAATTGGAACTATCTAAGCTTGCGTGATCAATTTGAAAACTCAAAGAAATAATCTCTTTCGTCAAAATGCTAGGAAAGAAACATCTTTGAAAATCAGAATCTAACCCCTCCTACTCTGGGGTGTGCTTAATGAAATCTTAAGCAAACTCCAAAGAAAGAACGACCAACGAATACTGCGCTAGTGACCTTTTAAAATGTCAGATTACTCGTACTAATTTCTGCCATAGGCGAGTAGATCCCAACATCATATTTAATGCGCGAATCAACAAAAATCCATTCCAAAGCAAGGCTTGGTTGTCGTTTACAACACTATGTAAGTTCGTACGACGTCTCGTACAGATCTTCGCCAACTGAAGCATGCTCCACATACACAATACAGACTCAAAGACCGCAATTGAAATAGCTGTGGTTCTGTGCAGTAGCAGGTTCCAACACTGACAATATAATACTTGGGGATTTTAACGATAAAATGCCGAATCTTGGCCCTATCAAAACTAATCATGGGGTGAGCTCTCAATTTTGCCCAGGCATATAGCTTGATACAGTTACTGAACCTAGAATCCCGGATTCGGAGATGCAGGACGAAACATTAAATTTGATTTTCTTATTTCTCATTCTGTAGCAGCATTACAAATTTGACGTAATTGGTTTGACGATCGCAGTAATGCATCCACTATGAGGACGCTGCTGCACATCATAATTTGTTTATCAAACAGTGGTCAGTGACTCTTCACTCCCTTAGTCAGCTCTTACGGCACCCGTGCGAAGAGTTAGGGTGGTGACAAATGTTTTCTTGCTTCAGTCACCTTACGGCCAATAATAATTTAAACAGGACTTATTTGATTTTCAATTAAAGACCTATGAATTACCTATTTTGTAACAGTCCTAATGAATCCTTGTTAAACGCCAACGAAACAAAAAAAAATGTTTACGGTCACGGCTGTTTTGTTCGCCATCGCGAATCACTCGAACTTTGATCCTATAGGTCAAGACGCTTCATCTGATTTCTTGAAATTCAAGTACATGTCCATGTCCAGCAAATATTAAATTTTTGCTTTTATTTTGCGTCCGCAATAGGGATGATGACTGTAGTCAAAATAAATTATTTAACATTATGCACGACATAATACACAAAGAAATGATTACTAAGATGTAGATTGCAGTAATTTTTGTACAGAACTTCTATTTAATAAATTGAAAAGAACTTAAAAGAGTAGGTCATTTGGCAGTACTCAAACGTGACGTCACTTTTGAGTATTTCATATAAAGTTCCATAGTGGTGATAATGGTGATCGTTTTGACAGTTCGAAAAAAGATGCTGATTTGACTTGCCAGTCATCATGCCTATTGAAAAATGATTTGCGGGTGTCTAGTTTCGATAACAAAATGGAAAGAACCTGAAAATAATCATATAAGTTAATAGAAGAACAAATGAAGACATTTCTTGGTGCCGCTACGGCAACAAATATTGTATTTTATAATACTCGTGTCAAATTAATAATAATATGCTAATTGTTATTGTTGTTGTTGTATTCTGGCCATTCTTACCGCAACTCGACATCAAACGTGCCTACTTTGCGTGGTCCCAACGCTAGCCCAGTACTTGTTGGGGACTTCACTTCACATACACCCTTGCCTTTCTTCGCAGATATACGCAGGTTTCCTCATGGTGTTTTCCTTTACCTGTTAAGCACAAGTGAATATCAAATCATATTTATTTCAATTCTAAATACCGATGTACCAAAATATTTGGAAACATTCTTGAAATTGCTTCCCGTTAGGCTTGTCTTGTAGTACATTCCTCTGGTTAAGATAATTATATTTTTTATTTATATTTTTCACAGCTACCTAAGAAATATCTATTGAAAATATTATACTATACAGTGTGAGTAATAATAACATGTGAGCTACGGATCCTACAATCCTACATGCCTTGAAAAAATTTAGATTTTTGTAAACATCTATTTACATACGGTACAAAAATGGAAGGCGAAGCGAACTACGCCGCGTCTACTAGTCAAAAAAACGTCTGACTCTATAGGCACTAACATTTCTAACAAGATACCAAACGTAATTCAAAAATATGTATAATGAACTTGAGACAGGGTAGGAGTTATACGAAAAATTATATGGAAGTGTTCATAATAATTCCCACAGATACCACATTTTATTTTTTAATTCTGCCACCGTGTCTTTTTAACATACTAAAACTACAGAAAAATCTAAGTAGTTAGGTATCAAATGACGGGAAATAAAATGCTGAAAAGGATATTAAATTGATACGAAAAGAAAAGAAACTGCATTTTATAACATGTGTATGTTGTTATAAAAACTAAAAGCCAGATTTGTCTCTACTTTTATTAAATCCTAAGAAGTAAAAGACACTTACTACTCTGTCACCGAGTTCATGAATACATTGATTATGACGTATACACTCGTGACGACCTTATTTTCTGTTTAGAATATTCTTAGCCATATAATCACTCGAATTAAATGTATACTTAATATTAACTTAACCATATAATTACCTATTTAATGAAATGCATTAAGTGTTATAACACTACAATTACGTATTATTATGAAACGTGGCAACTAAGTAAGTAGGTACGTACCGGAAGGCGCAGCTCGGTTAGTTTTTAGAGTAAACTCGAGTAGTATTTCACTGGGTAGGACAGGGCCGATCATTGTGGCAATCTTTGAGGGATGCCTATAACAGTCAACGTCTTAAGCTGATAATTGTATGATAATGTTATGAGACTTGATACAAATAAATCAATATAGAATTTATTACAGGACTCAATTTACACATAATAAATCCGCCGCAGGCTTCGTCAAGATGCTACAAAATGGAATCAGCAACAAGCTTCGTCATACTCACCAATGGCAATATCCGCAACAGGCTTCGTCAATACAACACAAAAAAAAGGAAATGTTAATTGCAATCCCCGCTCCGTCCCGCAGCCGGTCCAAAAGTCCCCATCACACCGGCTGCGTTACCGCGCTGTAAAACCAGGGATATCTGTTGAACCAAATATGAGCCGGAACGGGGGTCACAACCACCGTCTCTCAGCCGCCGACCTAAGTTCCCCACGAACTTTTTAGCCTCCAGAGCCCAAGGTCCCCCAGTCTCGACAGCTACCGGTACAAAGTCGTACATTGGTTCCAGGGCAGAGTACTTGGAATGTTTCATTTTGGCGCATATTTCCGCAGCCAACCCCGCGGATCGCATAGTGTGACTCAAGTGAGAAGGCGCAAACGTACTGACGCACGTTGCATCCCACAAGAGGCACCGACCCCTCTGCCATGAAACCAATGTCAAACCACCCGGTCGTTTGCCGTCTATCCGGCACAGCCCTGGAGGCTCCAGAACGCAAGGCACGTTAGCCCTTACCAAAGCCCGGCGAATAAGGTCATTAATGTCATGATGCCTCGCGAAACGCCCCGCGCACCTAAGACAGCTAAGGCCATGGTGACCGTCTTCCTCCACCATAACCCCACATATGCACCGATGCACTTCGCAAACCTTAGCCCCCAATCGCAAAGCAACCGCGATTCTTAAGGAATCGTTGTCCAACAACGTCCCTAACGAGGGGGAAGGCAACGCGTGTAGCCAAGCACCCGACTCAACCTCTGACGCAGCCTTTTGTCGTGCTAGGTTTGAACCTCCTGCATCCCTCACCAACCCGACAACGATCTTCTCACACAATGCCTCGTCCCATCCCCTCTGGACCGTGGGATCGCTTGGCCATTCCAAGTCACCGCAGAAGGTGGACCACATGGAAAGTGCCTCTGCAACAAACGGAACCCGGGCGATGCCACCATTATCAGGCAGAATTCGAGTGACTAGACCCAGAGTTCCGCGAGCGGAGGCAAGAAAAGCTGCCAGCCCCACCTCCCTGCAACGACGTATTCCCAGTCCTCCATGACGGACCGGAAGAGCTGCCTGGCACCATTGCGAATCATCCAGACAAACGTTGATAATAGATTCAAGCGCCAACTTGATTGTTTGATCCAACCTTGCAACGTCATTCTCAAACAACCATCAAGTTGGCGCTGTTTTCAATAGGTACATGATACGTGACATTGCGAAACAATTTCGCAGCAATATAAGTGACACGTGCGCAGATAAGTCGTGCAAACGCTCCGTGGCCGCAACCAAAGCCACCCTCCTATCCTCAAGAGCATCACTGACCCCCTCCGGGAAAATAGGGGCACCCAACAAACAAAATGACGATTTCTGGAGACACCGCAGTCCCGGTAACATAGACTCAAAGCTATCCAGTACATTATCGTCAGCGGAGCGGCAACAAAAGAGCTCACACTTAGAGGAGTTCACACGCAATCCGATCTCCCCCAGAGCTGGCACCAGTTTACCAAGGTCATTTAACACTGTCTGCGGATCACCCCCAATTGTACCATCGTCCAGGTACCACACGTTTAGGGGTGATTCCAATGAAGAAATGACATTGTGAATGGCCAAACAGGAGATTAAAGGCCCTAAGGGATCCCCCTGCTGTGCCCCAACCCGAGACGATATCGGGGTACCATGAAATAGTAGGTTGCTAGCAAACGAATAGCACTGACGGAGAAACGGATAATGAGAAGGTACCCGCTCCATCACTTCGCCGAGAATAGCATCCCTCTCAACACTGTTGAACGCATTTCGGATATCTAGCTTAACAACTACAGTATCCGTCCCCTCCGCCGCCTCACACCCACGAGCGGTCCCTCAGATATGGTGCTATCTGATCCCTCACGGCTCAACAACACAGCTTAGAAACAAGACGACGTATTGTACAACCTACAGCTATTGGCCTTATACCTCCGTCCTTTTTCACAAGGGCACAAAGGGACGCGCCATACAAGTACGGGCACACCTGCGGATTCAATGAACCCCTTAAAAGAAAGTTACATAAATTTGACAGCGAATCCAGTAGCCGGAGACCATTGCTACCCGCTGCGGATGACGTCAACTCTTTCAAGTGCTGCGGACGTAAGCCATCCAAACCCGACGCAGAACCATTGTAGAATGACGCCAGTGCCTCCCGAACATCCGCTGGCGTCACGACGACTGGGGAAATAGGTACCTCAGGTTCAGGTGGGAGCACAAGTGGCCTAGAAGGTGATGGGTGCTTCTCCCTGAGCGACGCGACAGTCTCTTCGTTGGTAGGCGCCAGCGGTGTATCTGATAACAAAAGGTGGACTGCACCCCTTAAGTCCCCGTCGTGCACTTTACTTTCAATAGTTCTCGTCAAAGACCTGGGCGTTCGAGTCGAATCATAAGACGAAAATAACGTTGGACTCTCCACATTTTCCTTAACCTTAGCGGTCAACGACTTTGCACCTTTTTCCGGGACCCTGGGCCGTGTACCCATCGTTTTCCCATGATGAGGGTAGGCCAATTTAACTTTCTACCGCATTCAACCGGGCCTTGCCATTACACATCACATCAACACACTCTGATTGTACCTTAAACTGAAACAAAGACGCACCGGGGTTTAATAAACATCACCCCTTCACTTTTATAACGCACTCAACACATATTTGGCTTTTAAACGGCTTCACAGCGAAAGCCTTGCCAAGGTAGTTGCGCTTCTACGGCGCGCCGTATTTACTCTTCTGCGTCGAAACAATGTTGAAATTGTACTATTGTATACTACCTACTTAGTAGGTATGTAATTTATAAGTTATAAATTACATACCGACTTATTTTTTACATTTTTTTTTATAAATTATAACACACTACTATTTGGGTACTTACTATAAGTAATATTGGTACTTCTGAAATTTGAACCGATTTCCAAGAAAATTCATTAGGGGTCTACTTACTCTGAGTCCCAAAAACTCACTGGAAACGGGATTACAGCCATTTTTTTTAAGTACAGAACTATACAGTTTTTCACCCCTATTATTGAATGGAATTGACTGGCAGTTCCGGTGATGAGGCTCATATCATCGCTCAATTACTGAGTTGCCAGAATCATCACCCACCATCATTTTAATTGGCTTATTCATTTCATACGTAAATGCGTCCAAACGCATATTAGATAGTTTCTTGCATCCATATGCAAGAAACTGTCTTAGCATCATTTGAGTTCTCAATCCTCACTAGTTTTGTGGGTTCGAATCTTTAGGGTCCGAAATTTGCGTTTTACACATTTACACGATTTACGAAGGAACTGAAAAAAAACTCCCGCTTGCGATACCCATGACCACTCACTATGACTACAAACGTGAATGCGATAAAATAATTTAACCATGTAATTTTAAAAATGTTAAGGCGTAAAATACACGTCGAAGTACGTGGGTTAGCAATTTTATCTTCATTCTTTGCGTATAAAAGTGTTGGACGTAAAGGCAACATCAACAGTAGGGCTATTGGTACCGTTCTAATAGCTCATAAAATTCTAAGAACATGTTTGTTCCTATCGTCCTAGCAACGCTTTGTCTCACCAGCACAGCATTGGCTGCATATGACAAGCCATACTACGACGTGGAAGACGCCGAAAACCTGTTCAGGGACTTTCTTAAGGAGCACAATAAAGCGTACAATCGAAGAGAGTATTATGAAAGACTCGCCATTTTCAAGAAAAACTTAGTAGATATAAATGAGCGCAATGCCAAGTTTCCTGACGTCGTTTTCGCAGTTAATCACTTCGCTGATCTGAAGCCTAACGAGCTACTGATGTACCGGGGCTTCAAACTTCCTAATGAAACTTTACCAAAATCGCATGTCTCATACCCTGCTGGGCCTGATGAATTCGACTGGTCAACACAAAATGTAGTTACGCATATGAAAAACCAACACATTTGCGGCAGCTGCTATATCTTCAGTGCTGTCGGTACGTTTACTTATATTTATCCTTTGTGAGATGTTCATGTAAAACTTTACGTATAGACTAAATTCAATTTCATTATTTTTTACCAATAATGCGTCTCTGAAGACACGTGCTGTGTGATGAAAAACTGATATTGAATCGCGTTTAACGACTTTTCCTAGTAGTTTTCGGCTCTCGGTTACTGAACAAAGTCATCTGAAGTGACTACTTTGACGCTGGTAAAATTGTCCGACTGGATAGAAGCCATTATTAAAAGAAAATGAAGGGATGATAAGAAGATAGAAGCCATTACATATAAAAACGCATTATTGTTTCCTCAGGTGTTGTTGAAGGGCAGTACGCTTTGAAACATAAGAAATTGGTGGCCTTGTCCGAAGGACAGTGCCTGGACTGTCTTTTCTGTGGTACATGCCAAGGAGGATCTGTGGAAAAAGTTGTTCAGTAAGTTTACCTTTCATGTTAATTTAACTAACATGGTATGTTATTTTTAAATTATTAGTGTAAAGGTGAAAAAAAGCTACGTAATATAGATACATTAAAGTACATACCGTCGGCCTAAATCGCATACCTCGTAACTCCAATTTTTATGAAAATCATGTTTTGACATTTTTAGATAGTACTATTCTGAACGCATCTAACGGCAAAACTCTTAAATACGAAAAATAAACCGTTTATGTTTAAAAAGCAAAATAGAAAACCTCGTAACTCCCGGCCGCCATTTTGTAAAAGAAATACCTCGTACCTCCCTCCCCGCCACTTCCGTCACTACAGCTTGCTATGACGTTGTTTATAGGGCTTGCAATATCGGATCATTGTCAGTTCCGGAACTGATTTTCGATATTATACTTCAATTCCGGAATTCCGAAACCAGTTCCGGAACTAACGAAAATTTTGTAAAACTAGGTATTATTTAAATAAAACTTAAAATTTCAATACGATTTGTATACAAGATGCTCATGAGGAAACAGAAAATTTTTAACAGCATATTCCTGAGGCTAAAAGAAGCAAGATTTTTTGTGTATTTCGAATGCTGCACTACTTAGAAAGTATTCTGTATTATTATAATTATTGTATATTGTAATATTATTGTATTAATGAAACTTTGCAATATAATGCATTTAAATGTTTTAGGTAATAAAAATAAAAGATTGTTTGTCCTTTTGATGTTTGTCAATTAAGTGTGACTTTTGTGTTGTTGGTCTTAAAACGGTAATACAAGGCATTTTCTCTTAAAATAAACGGCATCCGGTAAACTTTATATGACATTTGTAACCCCTTCCTTTTTTCCCTTTCCTCATGGGCACATTGTATTGTTCATCAATAAATTAAGGTTACGTTCTTATACCAAATACTTAGTATTTATAGGTATGGTAATTCGAATCAGAAACATTAGTCATTATACACTGTGTTTTATTGATTTCCGTTATATTGGACAGGTTACTTGGGTTAATAACTCTGTAACTAGGCTATATCCAGAAAAGTTTATATGACACTATAGTTTCTAAATGTGGTTAGGAATACACTGTTAAAATTACTTTAATTACAAATACGAATGTTTTACTTTTTTGAAATGCTACTTGATATTAGACCAAGTGGAGACTTAGTCAAAGGTTACGATTCTTCGATATATGTAAATAGCGTATAATTATCGAAAGGCTAAATGAAAAATAACGTTAAATAATTGCAAACCAATTGATTATTAAAATCTTACGGGATCGTTGCTTACCGTGGCCAGTTTTCGTGGTTTAATAGTAGGTACCTAGTAATTTAGTAAACACAGTTTATTTCACAGAAACGAAAACATAATACAATTTGTGGCAAACAACGTATCGATATATCTTGTTGTGGCTTTGTATTCTGTACCTAATTATCATAATCGTGTTGATATTTAATGTTTATCCATATAATAAAAACACACATTTTTTTAAATACCGGAATTCCTATTTTAGCTGTCTGTATTGTAGCTGTCAGTTCCGGAACTGTAAAAACAGCAAAATCGGTCCGAAATTCCGATATTTCGAAATTCCGGAATTCCGGAATGCAAGCCCTTGTTAGGTTGTTACTACGCGTCAGTTTTGCGTAAATATTAAGGAAGAAAACGAGTGCTGTATAACAGGTATGTGTAATAAGGTTCTACGGTTTTCTGATTGTTTATTCTTGATAGATATTTATAAGAATATTCTTGATAGATATTTATAAAAAAATTTGCAAGTTTTTTTATTTTTTTATCCACAATTACCTTTTTCAGATCAAAAGACTATCCTCTATTTATACGGATTTTTATAGCGAAGCTCTTAACTCCCGATTAGCTTTCTAAAATTGTCAAGAAAAACTCGTAACTCCAAATTTTTCAGATTCAGGTGATTAAAAAAAAAATGGTTTTAGCAATCTGACAGCTAAATTTAACTTAAAATTATATAAAAAAAATACTAAGCAAGTCTTCATGCAAAATTTTTGGTAATCAAGTTTTTTGTGCCTCCTGTAAAATTTGGTCAGATTGAGTTACGAGGTTTGCGATTTAGGCCGACGTTACTGTAAAACATTTTTCTAACTTTAAACTCGGTGCTAAAGCTATTGACCAGGCCAAGCCAAGCTAAGGCCCTTTTTTGTCTGAAACAATACCTAACCACATTTAAACATATTTATTTCGTTCGAAAACTCAAAGAAGAGGGATTTCAAGCGTTAGCGCAGAACTGCATGCCTAGCCACTTACATTCAGCGAGCTCATGAGATAAGCCAGAAGTAAATTAATGTATTAGAGTTGCAGATTTAAACTAAAAGACACTTTGTTTCCGATAGTCCACTATCGGATCCCCATTCACTAGAATGTGTCGGTTCGGCTGGACCGACACATTATTAATAAGTTTATTGTGTCGCGTGATCAAGGGCGCTTTTTACCGTGATTTATTACCTGAATTGATTAGGTTTGGAGGCTAGGGCGTATGAAAACCTAAGTTTATCCGATAACTATAAAATACTTACTTTTAACTAATTGTTTACGCATCCTCATCCTTGCGAACCCAAAAAACGGGGGAGAGGGGCTCGGGGGGCAGAGCCCCCCTAAAAAAAATAACAAATTTGTACCTCCCATACTCTAACTAGGTACCTTTTATCCCTTAGATCAGAAAACCGGTTCCCAGGTCTAAATCACTTACTAAAACTATTTGGCCATTTTAAATGTTGGTATATCAAATTTCAAGCTTTTAGTATTTTAAACTTTAGATATTTAGTCCTATAGGTATTTCCTTACTTCCTTCGATATTTAAAAACATTAGTTAATACCTATTTAGGTATTTTGAACGTAGGTTATTTAACGTTTGGTTTTTTAATTTTAGGCATTCCAATACGTACCCTGTAGACCCCGCCCAAGGTCCTGTAGAAACTACGAGTTTGATATATTTTTTAACTGGAATTATACTCCCCTATATTAATTAGGCACCTAGTTTTATACTATGCCACAAGATTCCCATTATTAAACACGTTTGTTGCAGAGAGTTGGCTGCAAGACAGAAGAAATTAGAAATTGAAACGGATTATCGATACCACCCATCGAAAAATTCTTGTCATGATGATCAAAGCAAAGGAATTGTTACCGTGACAAGTGGCAAAAGAGTAGACAATTTGATCAAAAACGAGGACGATTTGAAGAACATGTTACATACCTATGGACCTTTGTCAATTGGTTTGTATGAGCCCCACCTCATCTCTACGGTACATCTGCCAAGGTCATTGCGGTGATAGAGGGGGCTGAAAAATAAAAAAAAACTGGATTAGTGGAAATTCGTAAGATGTAATACAAATGTAGATCGCGACTTCGATATTGTAAAAAATTGGTAAACTAGTAGCGTAATTTTGGGAAATGGGGATCTTGCTCACCATTATCGACTCTATAATTCTCTATTATTGTCATATAAAAACTTCAACCCCTATTTAAAAACAGTTGTATTTAGTCCATCAAAGTTTTGATTAGCTATATTCTATTTGCGTTTGTTAAAGATGTTGCGCCGACATTAAAGCTCGGTGTTAAGAAAAGCGCTATGCCCTGCCCATCTGAGCTCAATTGCACAATTGTTAAATGGGGTCTTTTTGAACGCGCGTTAAGGTGCGTTCAGACCAAGCGAACATTCGCTATTCTAACCTCCCACTCTACGAAATTCGATCGTTACACAAAACGTGATTGGTTGATTTAGTAGAGCGGGGGATAGAACAGCGAATGCTCTTTTGGTCTGAATGCACCTTTAGATGTCCATATATATTATTATAGTTGCAGCGTACCAGGTTTTAATATGTTATTTGTAAAATATTACCAAGCTTTAAGATGATATGTATTCAAATAGATAACTTAAAATATCCTGTTCTTTCAGGATAATTTATTGAATTTGGGGGTAAAAATAAAAGAGAATCCAATTATGTTTATTGCATTCGATGACGAAATCAGGGAATTTCCACTACGAGTACTATTACTCGTTATATCAAAATTAATTCCATTTTTCCTCTAATTATTACGTGTTAACAAGATTAATCTATGAAACAACACACTTTACCTGTATTATTTGCCCGAGAGGGTACCTATTTAGCGTGCTACCGTGATTACAAGTAATTATGTTGTACATAGTTTTAAGTTCCATGACCTATAAATTGCACCTTAGCTTTAACTGCAAATATAATATAAAATAAAAAATATGAAATAATTAGGTACCTCTGAAATCATTGCATTCATTGTACAAAATGCCACTTTATACTTTATTTATTTTTCTTCAGCTGTCGACTCCACAGACTTCGAGAAGTACCGGAGCGGCATACTTTCACCTGTCAATTGCAATTCAAAAAATTTGGACCATGCCCTGGTTTTAGTGGGATATGGACAAGGTTTTGTACAAATATAAAATTTTACATTAGTATTCAGAGCTCTATAGCCAAAACGGTAAAACAAAATCCATTTTAACCATTTACCTACCGGGTGTCAACCAGAGTTGCCAGCACTGACAAATTATAGTTATACTTATGTAGTGGTATCAAGTCAAACAATACAAGAGTATTATGGCCACGGGGCTCTTTACGTACGGTAAAGGGTTAATTTTGGTCATGTTCGTTTGTCCATGTAAAGACAAATGCACCAATAATTAAAAAGATGAAATTCACATTTTGTAAAAATATCATCATCATCATCAGCCTATGATAGTCCACTGCTGGACGTAGGCCTCTCCTATTAACTATGCGTATAGACGCATTAGGAGGTAAATGCCCATAATCGCCACGCTGGGCAAGCGGATTGGCGATCGCAGTAATGTGTCCACTATGATGACGCTGCTGCCCATCATCAATCCTTAATCAAATATGGTCAGTGACACTTCAATCCCTTAGTCGACTCTTACGACACCCGCAGGAGGAGTTGGGGTGGTCACAAATGTATTCTTTTTGCCGTCACCACACGGCCATGTGTAAAAATATATCAGGCCAAAAATACCTCCTTGGATATATCAGTAGGACATTTTTTTCGAAATTGAAAGGAAAGGTTTATCCTTTTTTTGTTTGCTTTCTTCACATTTTGTCATACTGCTAATTCATTTTAAGGTCCGCCTAGCATAATAGGATAAATTTAGGACGAGTAAAACTGATCAATTTTTTATTCCAGATAACGGCAAAAAGTTCTGGAAAATTAAGAATTCATGGGGAGCTCATTGGGGCGAGAGGGGCTACGTGAGACTTGAGCGAGGAGTCGGCGCATGTGGCATTGGGACATATGTTGTACAAGCCGAAGTGGCGTAAATAACTTTTTCATTTTCTTCAAGCTTTCTTAAAAAAACACAAGTATAGGTATCATGGGAATAGAAGTATTTAACAAAATTCTAAATCAAAGTATCGCACAATATGAATCTTCACTCATTTTACATGTGTTCTTCGTTTTAGCTCTATCATTTTCATTAATTAATTGTAACATTAAATAAATTTGGTACTCGTGATTGCAAGTTCAACTGGTTTTATTTTATTTTTATGCACCACCCAATCAAGTCTTATGTAATAATAAACGAAGATCATATAATAAACGTTGATATTCGCTACAGAAATATTCTTTTCTATAAACAGTGAATATTATTATCTAATTCCTAGGTACTCGTTACTAAGTTTACTCAGAAAACTCTATTTATGCATGTAATCACAATGGAAACACAAAATAAAATACGATATTTTGTTATTGGTCGAAAGGGGAAAACCTCTCTTGAGTGGCAATACCAGTAAGAAACTCAGTGGGACTTATCTTTTCGAAACAGTTGTCATGTTTTTTAAAAATTACAATAGGTACGTAATTAAAACTAAAATCATTCAAACAATTTAAACTACATAAACTGATAGAAAACAAGTGGAGCTATCTAAGCTCGCGTAATCAATTTGAAAACCCAACACAATTGTAATATTCACATGTGAGCTAAGGATCCCACATGCCTCGAAAATATTTAGATTTTTGTAAATATCTATTTACATACGGTAAGTAAGGACTGTATCGTTATTTATAAATACAACTTTACTTGGCCGTATTTTTTTTATATTACATTTTTACATAAAAAACATACATGTGTCTAATTACTGGTTTAATAAGGTACACATTTCATCCTAGAAACTCGACGTGAAACATCTGGATTAGACACAACTAACCCAATCCTCCCGAGTAATAAAAAATATTTCGGACAAATACTGCAAAAAAATTTACGGTTTGCGAAAAAGACGACATCACACACAAAAAAATCGTAGAATGAAAGACGCGCTTTCACGTGCTTCGTAATGTCAAACATTTAGGTATTTTCATAGCACTTAAATTTCACAAAAAAAATGTTTTGAATTTGTGAAAGGATACTTTAAAGAGAATATGGCATGTAGCTTACGTGTATTCTGACTTTGACATCCAATATAACTATCATGGAGCATTTATATCCACCTGTTCCAACGATGGATCAAGCCCATGGTGTTTCATTAAGGCTTTTATGTGTGGCTGATTCTTATAGCTGTTTTACTGTTCTCATACGCATAAGAAAGTGAAGGTCATCTAAATCGTTGTGTAAAAATCCCATTTTAAGTAAAACATTAAATCCACTACATTTAATTTGCGTATGCTTGATCGGGGAATCATGAAGACACCGTTTAGATAATATACTTGGGCAGCATCTTGCCTTATTGTTTCTAAAAATAGTAACATGCAGTCGCTGAAATAGTCTTACATTCAGCTGAATAGGTTTGTCCGAAATACGTTTGATAGGCAATATTGAAAGCATCATAAAGACCCTAAAAGAAATAATTTGGAAAGTAGCCATATATCATATAACACTCAAAAATATCTACACGCCATACACTCAGAACATAGAAACGCAAAATAATACATATTTCAAGAGGTTGAACTTGTATTTATAAATAACAATACGGTCTTTAAGGTAGATGAAACGGTTTTTTTAATGGGGTTAGACAAAAAGTCGTCCTTCTGGAACAGCGTATACAGGTAGCTTTTTATCTTACCCCATTAAAAAAACCGTTTCATCTTACCCCACCTTACTTACAAAAAGAGGAGGCGAAGTGAACTGCGCCGCCCGGCTAGCTGAGTCCACAAATTGTCTGATTCTATAGGCACTCATATTTCTAACAATATACCCAATGCAATATAAAAATATAAAGAACTTGAGACAGGGTAGGACTTATAAGTATTATAATATGGAGGGGTTCATAATAATTCCCACAAATACCACATTTTATTTTTTAGTTCTGCCATCGTGTCTTTTTAATATAATAAAACTAGAGAAAAATCTGAGTAGGTATCAAATGACAAGAAATTTCATGTAATTTAAATTTAATTTCATTTAAATGTATATTAAATTGGTACAAAAAAAAACTGCATTTTAGAACATATTTTTAGAATTATAACTAACGTGAGACTCAAACATATTTAAATATTTATCAAACAGGTTACTCACGTAATTTATGTCGATAATTGCTCAACATGTTTCGATCCATTTAGAGGATCCTCATCATGGAATACCCGCGACCAAAGCCCGACATGTACCGGGGGTTGGCCGCGGGCAGCGCTGGTGCGGGCGGCGAAGGAGAAAAACTACCCTCATTGTCACTTTTGTCGAAAAGCTGGTTGCACACAACATTCACTACGTCACTAGGTAATAAGGGCTACACGGTACGGGCTACGGTACACTGTCTACCGATGCAATGCCTAAAACCGTTTTCTAACCAGGTGGCACTGACCAACCACAATCACGATTAACCCTTAACCACCTACGTGCGGTCTCACAGACACTGGATTATTCAAAATTGACAATAACTGAACGCCAGTACATCGCTCATGCCCCTGTGACCTTGTACCTTTGCCCAGCACCTCCGCAGTGCTGGCCATGCTGTCGACTCGTTCAGACGTGCACTCATTTGGATTTTGTGAGTAATAAAGTAGCATCGGCGGTCCGTGAGACCGCACGTAGGTGGTTACGATACATTTTGTAGGTGTCTCAGTGACCGCACGTAGGTGGTTGTGTTATTTAAATTTTGAGCACATTTTTGAAAAAAGGTTCAAAATATGAAGAAACTGGCCGAAAAATTAGTGAAACCCTATTTAGAGTGTCGTGCAAATAATCAGCGTCTTCCACGGGACTAGAAACTTGTTTTGAATGTGAATGTTCGAACAAATTGTGTGTCGATGGCAGACAAAAATGGTTATTTCTAAAGCATGTAATTTTACAAAAATATCTTATTTGTAACCAAATTAGATAGTTTAATAGCATTTTGGATTGCTCAATTTTATTGTTTTATAATGAAAAGCTTTATATTATGTTTCTTAATTTTGTAATCTCATACCCTAAAGGATACTAAGTTTTGTAATCGAAAATACAACAAGTTAATAAATATGTTAAGTTTGAAATACAAAATGTTGTTTATTTTTGTATTCTTGTTGGTTAATAAATGCCTGAAACTATTAAAGTATATTTAATATATTTAAACCCCCTTCAGTCACGCCAAAGTAAATAAATCAGGTCCCATAAGAAGAAGCGGTCTCCAGGACCGCAGGTAGGTGGTTGTGTGATACAAACAGGACGTAGGTAGTCAAGGGTTAAAATTCGGATGACGACTGATTTCGATGGCTTCCCGTATTTTCCGTGGCACGATGAACTTTTCTGTTGCAAGTACGGTTACCTTATCGTACCTAATATAGTGCGTCGAATTCGTGTTCCGTCACCGCAGAGCCCTGGCTGGCACGATTCCTCAGACATCGTATATGCTCAGATAGTCTTGTGGATATGTTCCGGCCGGTTTCCCCAATGTAGTTTATCCCGCAGAAGCAGGGAATCATATACACTCCCGGGACGTTTAAAGGCTCCATATCTTTTGGCGAACGTGTCCACTGCCTAAGTTGCGCATGAAGGCGGAATATCGTCTTGATGCTATATCTTCGGTAAACTGTTGAATTAAGCTGTGGACGCGATGTAATAGAGGGCTCTTGCACATTAAATGTAACTCGGGGTGTACCCCAAGGATCCATTCTGAGCCCGCTCTTATTCATTGTGTATAGTGCAGATATTAGAGAAAATATAGAACACTGTAGTTATCATCTATACGCGGACGATAAATTTAAGATAAATTTAAAATTTAAGGCGTATCGCTGAATGGTGTAACTTAAATAAGCTAATTGTAAATTCAACAAAATCTAAATTTATGGTGACCTCGATCTTCAATATAATAGTGCCAAAGGTAGAAATAATGGGTGACCCTTTAGAGAGTGTTAACGTAGCTCGTAACCTAAGACTTTCCTTTGATAGTGAGCTGCGTTTCGAAGAACACGTCGCGGAACTGGTATGGAATTGTTTTTACAGGCTCAAGGTGTTATACCACTTCCGTGACTTCAACAAAGTCGACCTGCGAATACATCTTTGTGATTCACTTATTCTTTCTAAATTAAGTTATGCTGATGTCGTTTTTAGTGGTTGCCTACTAGCACGAACATCTCTGGTAATCCAACGCATTTAAAATGCTTGCGCGCGTTACTGTTTTAATATTCTTAGCATCATTTGAGTTCTCAATCCTCACTAGTTTTGTGGGTCCGAATCTTTAGGGTCCGAAAGTAGCGTTTTACACGATAATACAATTTACAAAGCAACTGAAAAACAAACCTCCCGCTTGCGATACCCATGGCTACTCATTATAATGACAAACGTGAAAACGATAATACAATTTAACCAAGTAATTTAAAAAATGTCAAGGCATAAAATACAAGTGCAAGTACTAAGGTTAGCAATTTTATCTTCATTCTTTACGTATAAAAGGGTTGGACGTAAAGGCAACATCTGTTAGATATATTGGTACCGTTCTAATAAGCTCATAAAATTCAAAGAAAATGTTTGTACGTATCGTCCTAGCAACGCTCTGTCTCGCCAGCACGGCGTTGGCTGCATATGACAAGCCATACTACGACGTGGAAGACGCCGAAAACCTATTCAGGGACTTTCTTAAAGAGCACAATAAAGCATACAATCGAAGAGAGTATTATGAAAGACTCGCCATTTTCAAGGAAAACTTAGCAGATATAAATGAGCGCAATGCCAAGTTTCCTGATGTCGTTTTCGCAGTTAACCATTTTGCTGATCTGAAGCCTAAAGAGCTCCTAATGTACCAGGGCTTCAAACTTTCTAATGAAACTTTACCAAAATTGCATGTCTCATACCCTGAATCACCTGACGAGTTCGACTGGACAACACGAAATGTGGTTACGCATGTTAAAGACCAAGGCGCTTGCAGCACCGGCTACATCTTCAGTGCTGTCGGTACGTTTATTTATGTTTATCCTTTGTGAGACGTTTATGTAAAACTTTACGTATAGACGAAATTCAATTCCATTATTTTATACCAATAATGCCTTAGTAATGATACGTGCTGTGTGATGACTAATGAATAACTGATATCGAAACGCGTTTAACGACTCTTTAGTCTTTACCGAGCAATGCCGGAGTCTCGGCTGTCGCGAGGCTATTTTGTAACATATACTAGCTATTTAAATATTTATCAAACGGGTAACTCACGTGATTTAAGTCTATAATTGCTCGACATGTGTCGATCCATTTATAAGATCCTCATCATGGAGTACCCGCGACCAAAGCCCGTCGTGTACTGCGGGCCGGGGCAGCATCGTACATACATAAGTACAAGGTTCTAAGTTCTGAAAAAACCTTCAGCACTTTGCACCTTATACGTTATTGTCATCGATTTACCTGTGAAACGACTGTTTATCGTCATTTTTTTCGGTGGGTAACAGGCCAATACTTCACACTTCAAGACATCATATTAGTTGCATTATTTGTGTCAATATACTTCTTATTAGAATTCAATAAAAAAAATACTTTTAATAACTGTCACCGTCGAGAGGTAGGAGCGAGTAATAATTTTATCACTTCGAAAGGGGTATGCTTTTGGGATTGTTGTCCATTCTTTTGTGACGTGTGACAAAATTGTGTTTGAGTTTAGTAAAACGTCCCACTTTGTCTATTCTAGTTAAGGAGTTACGGGCAGTTTATAATCCTTCACAAAAATTCCTAATTAATAACTTTGAATTACATGTGATACGATCGATTTGCGCGAATTACATCAGTTTTCACCAAATTAAAAAGTATTACTTAACATTGAACACAAGTAAATTGACGGATTTTTTTTATTGACACTAAATTTAGATATACATACAGAATGTTTAAATTACATAATTTACTTAGTGGTTAATGATTTTCTTAGAGTTTGATTTTCTTTCAAATTTTATCTATTAAATTCTGCTGTTCACTTGTTGAAACCTAAGTTAGTAACAGGTATTAGTTTGTGTTGACAGTTTTAAATAACCTAGTGCAAATACCTTTTATACAGCGTGGGTATTTGATACGGGCGAATAATTAATCCAGCTATAATATCTGATCCTACGAGTCGTATAAGATAACCATTTCGTTAAATTTTGTTGTTGATTAGGGGTAATGATTTTTCTAAAGTGCAACCCAGCAGCAATGTATGCCGGCCAACTGACATGAGACTCGTATGACGTTTAGACACTTATGTCTACTTTAAGTAATGTGGCTACCAGTGGATGCAATACATTGCGGGCTCAATTATTTTGTATGAAAAAAAAAAATACCTTAATTTCTAAAATAAATTTATGTAAATAGGTTCCCTAGGTCCGATAGGAATCGCCACTTAAATATTCGCCCGTATCAAATACACACGCTGTATAATGTAGTAGGTAACAATTTTACTTATGATCTACGTAATATAAAAAGCGCGCTATAGACTTGTACGAGTATTTCTATGGCTGTTGCTATATCTTACATGCGATTAGAACAATTTCGAAACTCACCCTCACGGCCGGCCACTTTTTACGAATGCTAATATAATTAACACAATATCATCACATTTTTTTTTAATTGTCTACTAACAAAAGTAATAAAGTTAATGTTATTAACACAATAATTCAAATTGATCGTATATTCTACCTATACAACTTTTAAAATAATTATATTCGATAGAACATAATAGTGAAATGCTTTTTATACTCATCGATTAAATTTCTGTTTATTAAGATTACACACAGAATACTGCAACGTCACCATTTTCATCCAAAACACTTAAATAACCTCTTTACACACTATCTAGTGCGAGAAGTTGTTGATTTCTTGACAGGTTGAAAACACCGCAAGGCCATCCTGTACTGAAAAATGTCGTAGAATACACGACCATGCGAAAAGGAAATTCGTAAATCGTGTCGATTTAAAACACTCCCTTCGGCCGTGTTTACTTTATTTGTACTTGTTTCGATCTTCATTTTTTTCACATGCACAATTTGTGTATTTAGCGAAATTTTACAGGAGAGGCAAATAAACATTTTGTTAAAAAAAATCACAACATTTATTTTATACAGAGACAACTTATATTTTATATAGAGAAGTATAATATGTTTTATAAGAAAAACTATTTAAACTTAATATATTTATCTTTTTAGACCTTTTCTGTGTCTTACTAACAACTGATTACAAAAAATATAGTAATGTCATGTCAATTACAAAACTGAAACCTAGCAAGTGGTATATTTTAATGCTTGTAAGCAGTAAAGTCTTAAATTTCAAATATATAATCAAGCAAATGCCTACTTCGAAATCCGGATTAGGATTACCATATTAATAGTACCTAGGGTAAATTTGTGCATTGGGGTAATTTTAAACTACAGAAATGCTCGGATAATTTCGGAATAAATCTTGATTATAATAAAAATAATGGTCTGTTTTATGGTAATTCCAAATAAGACGACTTTTGAAATTACCCCAAAGCACCCTATTTAATTGCAATCTAGGGGATAGAGATATAGGGGACTACAATTATTTTCAAATTACTGACTACCAGTTCTTTCCCGCAGTGCTTCGCTGCACAGTACTTGCTAACAATTTACTACCGATTGAAACTTCCCAAATACATCATTCTAAGCCAATAAATATCCACTGCTGGACATAGGCTTCCTCCAGTATGGTCATTGCCATAACGAGCCATTTTTTTTTCAAAGTAGTCTAGCACTTCTTTTTTGTTTTTGTAACTTTTAATATGATTTCCACTCAGAATCGCGAGTTCTTTCAATCCTGATAAGAATTCATAATAATCGGAAACATTCAAATATCACGTGTAAAACATTACTCTACACACGGGATTATCAGCTTTCCAGCGAAAATAATAAAACGGCAATAACCATTCAAATCGACAATAAGTTTCTCAAAAACATTTGTACGAAATATCATTTGATATTCACACGTGCTTTACGGCGAAGGAAAACATCGTGAGGAAACCTGCATATACCTGCGAATAAATTCAAGTGTGTAGGTATGTGAAGTCCCCAATAAGTACTGGTCCAGTGTCGGGATCACGAAAAATAGGCACGTTTGATGTCGAGTTGTGGGAAGAAATAGAAAGAAAAAACATACACAATACAATAGCAACAAATATTGATATTATTTGATTTGTTTTATCAGTACCGTACAGGGTTCATCCCTAGAGAGACAACGGACAATACCGACAAATAATAGACGTAATGATAGTGACGTTAACCACTCACTTGCTTTGATTTTTGCGATAGACTCTATCGTTTATGTGAAATAAGAGTGATGACATGTAACAAAAGCAACATGAAGCAAGTAAGTGGTTATGAATTATCGTATATCCAATTTTGTTTTTTATCAAAAAGTACCGTTTTAGGTCGGTTCTTCGTCGGTTAACAACCAAAAAGCACTATAGTATATACATATCGTCAGTAGAATATAAAATAATTGTAAACAAACCTAAATAATTGCGTAATTCCATAATCGCGCACTTCAATCTTGGTCTCGTCACCAACTTAAAACCTTAAGCCTTGAGTTTACATACATTTTTAGTTAAAATTATTCATATTTTGGCCCTATGATGACACTGCTGCCCGTCATCGATCTTCGATAAATAAATGGTCAATATCACTTCAATTCCTCAGTCGACTCTTACGACACCCACAGGGTGACAAAAACCGCAGGCAGGGAGCGCGGGAGCGCCCACCATTGGAACGCAAACGTCACTCATTACTGACTTGCTAGATTTTATTTATTGTTATATTTGAAGTCCTTGTTCGACCCTTCGGCAATTTTTAAAAT
The DNA here is from genome assembly GCA_025490895.1 of Thaumatotibia leucotreta. Classification (NCBI taxonomy): domain Eukaryota; kingdom Metazoa; phylum Arthropoda; class Insecta; order Lepidoptera; family Tortricidae; genus Thaumatotibia; species Thaumatotibia leucotreta. Next base: position 21,948 of record JALPQI010008838.1, read on the forward strand.
CAAAAACCTAGTATGGGACAATTCCATATTCAAAAATCTAGACAAATGTCCCTTGCTAGGTTTTGATTTGGGACAGCCGTACGGTGTATCGGAAGCCAACGCACACGGACCATTATCTAAGGGCTGATTCACACCATCACCCATTTCATCTTTCTTCTGTGCTGCGAACTTTGATTAGCCGACAGCCGTGGCTTGAGTTTATGTGATCCCCAGTACATAGACCGAGAGCTGCACGTGCACAATATGAAGCATGTACAGCATGATAATGGCTACAACAACTGGAGGCAGAGTAATCGGGATGCGAGTGCATCTACACGAATCCGGACGACCGAAGTGGAAAGTGAGCCCTTATTTTTACTTTAAATTAAAGGGGTGACGGATAAGATCGGACACTAAACTTGTTACGCCGAAGATATAGCATCAAGACGATATTCCGCCCTCACGCGCAACTTAGGCATTGGGACATGTTTGCCAAAAAATAGAGAGCCTTTAAACGTCCCGGGAGTGTATATGATTCCCCGTTCTTGCGGGATGAACTACATTGGGGAAGCCGGCCGGAACATATCGACGAGACTATCTGAGCATATACGATGCTTGAGGAATCGTGACAGCCAGGGCTCTGCGGTGACGGAACACTAATTCGACGCACTATATTAGGTTTGATAAGGTAACCGTACTTGCAAAAGAAAAGTTCATCGTGCCACGGAAAATACGGGAAGCCATCGAAATAGGTCGTCACCCGAATTTTAATCGGAATTGTGGTTGGTCAGTGCCACCTGGTTGGAAAATGGTTTTAGGTATTGTATTGGTAGACAGTGTAGACGAGCCCTTATTAGTTACCTAGTGCCGTAGTGAGTGTTGTGCGCAACCAGCTTTTCGACAAAAGTGACAATGACGGTAGTTTTCCTCCTTCGCCGCCCCCGCCAGCGCTGCCCGTGGCCAGCACCCGCTCTAGCAGAGCGCAAGCCCGTAGTACACGTCGAGCTTTGGTCGCGGGTACTCCATGATGAGAATCCTCTAAATGGATTGAAACATGTCGAGCAATTATGTGAGTAACCCGTTTGATAGGTACATATTTAAATATGTTTGAGTCTCACGTTAGTTATAATTCTAAAATACAGGGTGATTACGGGATCGTGATCCCAACTGTGAAAAACGTGTTCAGATGGTCTTTCTGAATAGGGCTTCCCATGGAACGAATATGAATATCACAAAAAAAAACACTGAATTCAAACCGACCGGTGCGGAAGTGTTCATAACTTCCAGTCTCGTTTAATAATTATGTAAACGCATTTGAAAGGAATTAATATGGAGAAATGTATACATATTAATGAAATCGAACTTAACTAGCCGTAAAAAAAGTACTTTTGTTCATATAGGTCCCATGGGAAATATTGTTCGGAAAGACCATCTTAACATATTTTTCACAGTTAGGATCACGACCCCGTAATCATCCTATAAATCAGCTAGTAGCTTTACAAAAAGCGTGGCTATCATATGGCTGACGAACAACGTACTCCGAAATGACTACCTTGACACTGGCAAAATTGTTCGACTGGATAGAAGCCATTATTATAAAAAAATCGATTTAACGCGTTATTGTTTCCACAGGTGTTGTTGAAGGGCAGTACGCTTTGAAACACAAGAAATTGGTGGCCTTATCCGAAGGACAATGCATGGACTGTCTTACCAGTGGTACATGCAATGGGGGACTCGTAGAAAAAGTTCTTCAGTAAGTTTATCTTCCATGTTAATTAAACCAGCTTGGTATGTAATTTATAAATCGATTGTAAAAAGGTGGAAAAGCTACGTAATAAGTATACATTAAGGCACTGGTCTCACCGCTAGCTGCTAAGCTATGAACTATCGGCTATAAACACGAACAAAAGATACGCACACCAGTAGCTTAGTAGCTCGCAGTGAGACCAGTGCCTAAAATACGTACTTTAATTATATAAAACATTATTTAAACTTTAGTATCGTAGTAGTATAAAACACTTTATTGTACAGAAAAAACAAATCATAATATTATGATAAATAATAACTTTTTAAATAAGTACAAAGGCGAGCATATCCCATTAAGGGATCTCTTCCAGTTAACCTTTGAGCAATTGAGGAGAACTAGACACAGAAGGCAGACAAACTGTACAAAGCTATAAGAATAACAAAACTAGTACCTAGATATACACATATATATATATATATATGTATATATATATATATATATATATACATATGTATATGTATATATATATTGATAGAGTAAAAGCACCGAGTCTTTGGATAACACTTTATTTCTAATTGAATACACGGGAGCAAATCCGACCGACGCCATTGATTACGCGGGAAGTTCGATTCTGCCAGCTTGCTCGGATGACAGGTGAACTGTCATCGTGAGATTCGTGAGGCCCCGTTCCAAATGCCGCTAACAATATATATTTATTATACTACATACCGCACATGAAATAGTCAACACTCGTCTGCAAGCCACAATTTTCTCAGATTACCTTTCAGCGACGCGACCGACTGACACTGTCGAAAAGAAATAGGTAAAGAATTCTATAACCTTTCAGGGTAAACAGAGAAGGGCTTATTACAGGATCGGTGTTTGTGAGAAGGAATAGAGAGGGACAAATTCTCACTAGAACGGAGACGATGACCACTGCCGTCCGCCAATTACTTAAATCTCTCCGAAAGGTAAGGAGGAGAACACGGACTAAACAAAATATTAAAAAGAAAGGAGAGCATGTAAGTTGCGTCTTCGGCGGATAGGAAGCCACTTAAGACAAGAACGCAACGATGAATCGTGGTCAAACTTACGTAAGCCAAAAACGTAACGTTTACAGGTTTTGCAATTTTTCAAGTTTGTCAAGCAGTTCCTCAGTAAGGTCCAGAAATGCAACGTCTGCGTAGTCTAGAATTGGAATTAAAAGGTTCTCAAAAAGGACAACCTTAGTAGGTAATGGAAGGAAACTTTGGAGGCATCATTGCGAGTGAATGGAAGAACTAGTAATTTCTGAGACATGAGGTGCCCAATAAACAGTCTGATCTATGACAATGCCTAAATTCATTTGTGTTCCCTCGAAGTAAATTTCAGGCATCGTCACATCAGACAACCTGGATCTCCAGGTAAAATAAGGACTACCAACAACAACTATTGCTAACAACTTTTGATTCGGTGCTAAAGCATTGGCAATGCCAAGCCGTCAAAATTTTTGTCTGAAACAATACCTAAATACATTTACGTCGCCAAAATAATTTAGATTATTATTATTAATTTATTACCGAGACTCTTTGGAGAACTTGCACATCTGCTGCAACCACGGGCACATCAATAGATATCCGTAAAGCGGACCCAGCAGGCATATAGTATAGAGACTATTGAGAAGTAATGGAAAAGACTAATGGGCTAATCACCATGATGGAGGATGGATGGATCAGAGATGGAACTATAGAAAAGAGGCCCGAACACCTGCCATAACAATGATTTCTCTATGCTATCGAGGCAGGCGGTGACTCGCCGCCGACTAGATGGGCCCCTGTAAATGCCATCACAAGAGGCATCCAGGGGCAACACCGGTGTAGGCGGCTCAAGAGTGTAGAAAGGTGTATATATCGCTTTCTGGGTAGTGGCTTGACAGCCGCTGCACCAACTCGCGACTTACAAAAATATACACTTCCACCCTTGGAGCATATTGCTCTGACGACTCCTCTCTGGACGGCCAATTATGGCAAGCCAGAGCTGAGAGTCCCACGGGACCCTTTGGAATTATACTCCAACCGACGAAGACAAGGCGGAGGCGGGGACCCTGGCCGACTCGGGACCTTGAAGTCGTTACTCCCCAACAGCTCGCCATAAGCTGCCCTGCGGCCGGATTATTATTATTGTTATTATTTGAATATATTTATTTCGTTTGAAAACTCTAAGACCCAGGATTTCGAGCGTTAGCACAGAACTGCACGCCTAGCCACTTGCATTCAGCGAGCTCATGAGATTAGCCAATAGTAAGTCAATGTATTAGAGTTGCAGATTTGAACTAAAAGACTTATGTTTATTTCCGATAGTCGACTGAGATGCCCATTCCCTAGAATAATAATATGTCGGTTCGGCTGGATCGACACATTATTAATAAAGTTTTTGGTGTCGCGCGATAAAGGGCGCAATGTTCTTTCTCTCCTTGTCTCCTTTGAGAACGCCACAAATTCTTACTCTTCAGTTTAGAAAGCGTATTTGCGGTGCTTGAAATTAGCATCCAAATCGACCGCTCGACGTGGGCTTGAACTATTGTATCCAAATGCCCAAAGTGAACGTAGAAAATACAGGCCATAAAAACAATACGAATTACCTAATCTAAATTATTAATAACTAAAGAAAAACTAAGTAACTGAACATATAAACTAAACCTTGGTTCGGCACGCGGCTCAGACGTGCCTAGAATGCTACTAACATTCCCGTGCTGTTACAAGTTAGGAGCCGGAACGGGCATTTTAATACCTCGTATCTTGTAGACCCCGCCCACGGTCCTGTAGAAACTACGAGTTTGATAAAAAATTTATATATGTTCGCCTACATTACTTAATATCCTAGTTTTATTCTATGCCACAACATTCCCATTAAACACGTGTGTTGCAGAGAGTTGGCTGGAACACAGAAGAAATTACAGAATGAAAAAGATTATCCATACCAAGTAATTAAAAACCCTTGTCATGAAGATCCAAGCAAAGGAATTGCTACTGTGACAGGTGGCAAAAGAGTAGACAATTCGATCAAAAACGAGGACGATTTGAAGGACATGTTACATAGCCATGGACCTTTGTCAGTTGGTATGTATGAGCCCCATCTTTCTCATCTCTACATGGTGGCTGAAAATAGATAGATTTTTTTAGGGTATCTCCCCTAGTAGTAAAAAGGGTATATATGATTGTTTATTTTGCAGTAATCATATAGTGTGGAGTATCGTTAAATAGGTTTTTAAAAAAGAAGTTTTTTCTAAAGTCAATGTTTTCGGAGGTGAACGCTTCAGAAGAAGAAATCGGTAGGTCCAAAAAACATAAAAAAAAAGAAAATGGCTTTATAGAATACTTTAAAATAAAACTATTTCGAACATACGAGTAATTGGCCCAGCTGTTTTTGAATAACTACCTATACACTGACATGCTCTTGGTCGTTTTTTGTTAAATACGTATCGAACGTATTCCTTTGATTCTGCAGCTACATTTAACTTACGGAATGTTATATCAGGTACTTAATTTGTCTTAATTATAAAATGAAATTGATACTTTGCCTTGCGTTTGTGGATTACGTACGAGGACTACTATCGAAACCTAGGTTCTTGAGTCCTTTCAGGTATGCCAAGTTGATTGGCGATATATGATGACGTGGATGATGAATTCCATTTCCTGTAAATGTTGCGTGTATACATGATTAATTTATGAAAAATTACACTAGATCTGTACGATTTGCCTGAGAGAGTATTTAGCGTGCTACCGTGATTACATGTAATTATGTTGTACCTGTAGTTTTAAGTCCTTCGACTACGTTTTGACTTGCACGTTGGGTATAAATGCAAATATAATATAATTTTAAAAATATGAAATAATTACCTCTAAATTCATTTCAATATGACACTTTGTTTATTTTACTTCAGCCATCGACGACACAGACTTTCTAAAGTACCGGAGCGGCGTACTTTCACCCGTCGATTGCGATCCTAATCATTTAAACCAGGCCCTGGTTTTAGTGGGATACGGAGAAGGTTTGAACAAATATAAAATTTTACATTAGTATTTAGAGCTGGGGAAGAGGTGGTGGCTCAGTGGTTCAGACGTTCGACTTTCAATCCGGAGGTCGTGGGTTCAAATCCTGGCTCGTACCAATGACTTTTTCCGAAACTTACGTACGGAATATCAGATGATATTAAATTTATCATTAGCTTACGGTGAAGGAAAACAGCGTGAGGAAACCTGCATACATCCGCGAAGAAATTCAAAGGTGTACTTATGTGAAGGTGTGTGTGTATGTGATTTATATTTTGTAAAAATTTGTTCGGGGCCAAAAATACCTCAATGAATATATCAGGTTTAAATCCTTTCTTGTTTATTTGCTTCACATTTTCTCGGACTGCTAATTCATTTTAAAGTCCTTCTAGGATAATATGATAAATAGGATAATCAATTTAGGACGAGTAAAAACTGACCAATTTTTTATTCTAGATAACGGCAAAAAGTTCTGGAAAATTAAGAACTCATGGGGACCTGAATTTGGCGAGAAAGGCTACGTGAGACTTGAGCGAGGAGTCGGCGCATGTGGCATTGGGACATATGTTGTACAAGCCGAAGTGGCGTAAATAACTTTAACATTATTTTCACGCATTCTTAAAATACACAACTATTTCGTATCATACGAATAGAACATATCATGGGAATAAAAGTATTTAAGAAAATTGTAAATCAAATTATCGCACAATATGACTGTTCATTTATTTTACATTTGCTCTTCGTTTTAGCTCTAACATTTTCATTAATTGATTGGAACATTTAATAAATTTGGTACACGTCATCGCAAATTCAACTGGTTTTTATTTTATTTTTATGCATCACCTAGGCAAGTCTAATACTAAACGAAGATCGATCGATATACTTAATAAATGTTGATATTAGCAATATAGATCCTACACATAATGACGTATAGATGAAATAGGGGGTGAAGGGGTGAATATTACTATCTAATTCCTAGCTACTCTTTCCTAATTGTACTCAGAAAACTCTATTTACGCATGTAGTCATAATTGAAACACAAAATGAAATACGATATTTTTTTATTGGTCGAACGGGGCGGGATTGACTACGCGGGCTCACATGGGAAAACCTCTGTTCAGTGACGATACCAGTAAGAAACTCAGCGGGACTTATCTTTTCGAAACAGTTGTTGAAAACTTTTTATAATCACAATAGGTACATAATTTAAACTAAAATTATTAATTTTAGAATTGTAACTAACGTGAGACTCGATTGAGTTGTTTGAGTTGAATAATTATGTTTATTAAGGTCCGACCGAGACCCATATTTTAGTCTCGGCCGAGACCGAGACCGAGAATAAATTTGATTCTCGGCTGAGACCGAGACTGAGACCGAGACTTGGTAGAAAGGATAAAAAACGTATAAATTACATTAAACGTCCCAAGCCTATAGTAAGTCTATACCTATAGTAAGTCCAACGTCAAACTAAATTCAGCAATTTTTCTTGGATATTTTTTTTTTTATGTAGGTACCACAAAAACCGGTATTCGAATTTTAAGGTATTTTTATCGATAGTAAGATAGGGGTCGCTTACTCTAAATTATTCCTTCCGTTCATTTTAAAGTGAAATCGAAGTCAGTTCATGTCGATATGACACCAATAAAATCGCAGTATGTTCGCGAGATGGCTTCAAGCTCGCCAATTACGTACAGCTCATTATGAATCTCGGCCACGGCCGAGAGTCCCGGCCATTTTTGGTCCGGAGCCGAGAGGGATATCTCGGCTCGATTTTTGGCCGAGAATGCAGAGACCGAGACCGAGATCTCGGTCGGCCCTTAATGTTTATATTTAAATATTGCTCAAACGGGTCACTCACGTAATTTTAGTCGATAATTCCTCGACATGTTTTGCCCGTTTGATCAATACTCAAAATCATTAAAACAATTTAAACAACAAGGGTCGGCAACGCACACGTGACAAATCTGTAGTTTCAGGCGTTCGTAGGTTGTGGTAACTGCTTACCATCAGGCGGCCGTAAGCTTGTTTGCCACCGTCTTGTAAAAAAACACAAGTATAGTTTTCTAAACTCGCGTGATCAATTTGAAAACCCAAAGATATTTCTTTCATCCGAATGCTAGGAAAAAATGATCTTAATCAGAATCTAACGCAACATCATATTAGTGTCTACCTGCACGAACCAAGCAAAATCCATTCCAAAGCAAAACTTGGTTGTCGTTTTCGACTTCGACACTATGTAAGTTCGTACGACGTCTCGTACACACCTTCGCCAACTGAAGCATGCTGCAGCAGCAAAGAGCAAAATTGAAATAGCTGTGATTCTGTGCAGTAGCAAGTTCTTAAAAAACTTGAGGATTTTAATAATAAAAGTGCCGAATTTTGGCCTTATCAAAACTAATCATGGGGTGAGATCTCAATTTTGCCCAGGCAAATAGCTTGATACAGTTACTGAACCTAGAATCCCGGATTTGCAGATGTAGGAAGTAGGTATCATTTAACCTTCTCATTCTGCAGCAGCATTACAAATTCGATGTCATTAAGTAAATGGATATTACGGCACTAACCTTCCATGGAAAAATCGATATCGTATGCTCTGGGGCAGGCTTTTGCAATAAATTAATATTGTTTACCCTTGCATCCATTAAAATCCGTTAACTTCTCGGGTTGAAGCTTAATTTGGAATACCATGTTTTTTGCTCCATGCGTCGACGAGTTTCCATTACTGTCCTGAGGCTTCAGAAAACTGGCAGCACTTCTTTCAGTCTACCTTTGGATGCAGGTTTGCCTCATGACGAATAATTATTTTCATGTCATGTTATTTCTGTGATTTATGTGTATTTTTTTTTCAATACAAGTTTAAATCCTGGTATGGTACACTTATTAAATTATATGTCATCACGCTAATAACAACATTGTTTAATATTAGTCAGCCTCCGTAGCTTAGTTGGTAGTAACCCTGCTTACGAAGCTGGAGGTTCCGGGTTCGAATCCCGGCGAGGGCATTATTTGTGTATTTATTTATCACAAATATTTGTTCCTTGGTCATGGCTGTATATGTATTTAAGTATCTATATGTATCTATCTATTATATATATCGTCGCCTGGTACCCACATCACAAGCCTTAATTGAGCTTACCGTGGGACTAGGTTGATTTGTGTAAGATGTCCCAAGATATTTATTTTATTTATTTATTTTATTTATTTATTTTATTTATAATATTCAGTCTTTATATTTTTATTACTCGTGTGATTTGTCTGTGCATATTTAGCAAGATTGGCAAAATCACTTTTCTGAACATGAAACTCACGCCGTCACCTTTTTAAACTTATGAAAAATATTTGTTAATTAGCTTCTAGGTTTCAGTCTAGTATTGAATCACAGTAGTTGTAAATGTAGGTACCTATGTAATTTTAAAAATGTTAAGGCATAAAATATACACGTAGCAAGTACTTAAGTTAGCAATTTTATCTTCATTTTTTACGTATAAAAGGGTTGGACTTAGAGGCAACATCAACAGTGGGTCTATTGATACCGTTCCAATAAGTTCATAAAATTCAAACACATGTTTGTACATATCGTCCTAGCAACGCTCTGTCTCGCCAGCATGGCGTTGACTGCATATGACAAGCCATACTACGACGTGGAAGACGCCGAAAACCTGTTCAGGGATTTTCTTAAAGAGCACAACAAAGCATACAATCGAAGAGAGTATTATGAAAGACTTGCCATTTTCAAGAAAAACTTAGTAGATATAAATGAGCGCAATGCCAAGTTTCCTGACGTCGTTTTCGCAGTTAACCACTTTGCTGATCTGAAGCCTAATGAGCTACTGATGTACCGGGGCTTCAAACTTCCTAATGAAACTTTACCAAAATCGCATGTCTCATACCCTGCTGGACCTGATGAGTTCGACTGGACGACACAAAATGTAGTAACGCATGTTAAAAACCAACGCAAATGCATCAGCTGCTATATCTTCAGTACTATCGGTATGTTTATTTATGTTTATCCTTTGTGACATATTCATGTAAAACTTTATATGTAGACTTAATTCTATTCCATTATATTTTACTGATACTGCGTCTTTGAAGACACTGCTGTGTGATGAATAACTGTTATTAAACGGGTTTGACGACTTTTTAGTCCTATACCTAACAGTATTAGGCTCTCGGCTGCCTAGAGGGTATTTTGTAACATTTATTAGCTATTCGCTTTCAAAAGCGAGATTACGTGTACCGAACAAAGTCATCTGAAGTGACCAGCTTGACACTGGCAAAATTGTTCAACTGGGTAGAAGACATTATTAAGTATTAAAAAAAAACGATCTATTATTATTTCCACAGGTTGTATTGAAGGGCAGTACGCTTTGAAACATAAGAAATTGGTGCCATTATCCGAAGGGCAATGCCTGGACTGTCTTTCCAGTAGTACATGCGATGGAGGTTATATGGAAAACGTTGTTCAGTAAGTTTACCTTTCATGTAAATTAAACTAACATGGTATGTAATTCAGAAATCGACAGTAAAAAAATTAAGAAGCTTCTTTATATACATTAAAATACATAATATTAAGTATGTACAACGTTATTCAAACTTTAGAGTCGATGCTAAAGCTATAAGGCTAAGGCCCTTTTTTAGCACCCTGTTCTAAGTCTGAGATTAACAGATATCTATTCTCAGTTTTTCTAAATCTTGTACCAAGCCGAAACTAGATTTTTCTTTCCTCCCCCCTACCAAAGGGTCAGCAAAATATCACTCTCACAGAATATTTCATCAAGTACGAGAGTAGCTTGGAAACCAACTGCCTCCTGAATTTGGGGTTAGAAGCGAGAAGTCGATGGAAACTTACAACCAATCACGACCTTGGATCCTCCTGCTCCTGACGAGTTAATAAAATAAATTTTTTGCCGATGCAAAAGTGGTTATCCTGAAAAATGTAGTTGCCGAAAAGCGGGCATTAAGTGTATTTAGTCATATCTGTAATGGTTGCCTGGGGGCTTGTACTAATTGTAGTCCCCAGGGTGCCTATCGTGTCGCATAACGTCGATTGTCCTAAATTTTTTTGGGCGAGAATGTTTGGCATACTACTTATTTAGCCTACATAATTTTGCGCATATACATTTAGAAGTTTTAGTACATTAAATAGTAGGAACATCACAATTATGCACAATTATTATTCGATATAGACCTGTTAGACACCAAAATTATTAGGACAAACAATATTTAGAAAAAAAAACAAGTTAGGATCAACAATTTCGGCAAAAAAAAAAAATATGCGCAACAATGTTTATGCAAATTATTTTTCGGCGTAGGTACAGACAGTTGTTATGCGAAACAATTTTCGAATAAAATTATGCCACTCGATATAAACCCAGTCCCCATTGACTCTGATCATAAAGGTAACGAAGGTGATACACAGTTTGATTGGTAAGTCGGCATACGCGTGCAAAAATTAAGTACAATTTGGCAGAATTAAACTTCGTGTAAGTAACGAGCCTCGTTCTTATTTTTATCAACTTTAACACTGCGTACCTCCTAAAGTATTGGTCGTGGAGTAAAACTGTTTGGACATAACTGATAGGAAATCGAATGTAAATTATTAATGTAGAAGACACTAAAGAGATATTTTAAATAGTTTTGGAGTTACCTATAATAAAATAAGTCGAAAAAGAGACCTTCCCCCCCTCCCCCCTGGCAGTTCCGGTCCCACCCCCGGGGACTTTTTATACTCGTATATTTTGTCATAAAATAGACTAATAGTCATAAATAATTATGACTATTAGTCTATTTTATGACAAAATATACGATTCTTAACTTTCAAATTGGCTGAGACAGGACAGTTTAAAAAGTTGAATGTTTCATTGATGGCAATAGTGTAAGTAATATGTTTAACAATAAAACATACGTACACAATAAAATAACATGATAATTATGTTATCACAAAGTGTATAATATCTATCGTGGAAATGCCCAGGACCCTCCCGCGTTCGCCTGGGTTGCAGTCATACTACGAGGATACATAAAACATAACTTTTTTTGCAATATGTCGCAGTTGTCGACGACATTGTTAAGTTACTATGAAACTTGGGTTGTATACAATGAAACATTCTTTCGGTTTCATATATCTTTCAGTGGTCTTATTAATCATGTAACAAATAAGAATCCTACTAAACTAAAGCTACTCCAGCCTACCGTTATTATCAACTTTCCTTTATTTTGTATTCATTGCAAGCGTACTTATATATATGTTACATATAACACAGTTCCAATGTTGGTTAAGTGTGTTTCATAGTTCATTGGATTTATTACATCTGTTTCAATGTAAAAATTCAGATGTTTCATTGAATACATGCACGAGGACACAATGAAACAAATCTCATTTTTTGTTTAAAGTAGCATAACACATATTATACTATTGAAAATAATTAGAAACCAAGAATGCGATTCGATAGTCAACTAAATTGTTTATCTTCGAACACAATATCTCACTCGTAACTTCAAAAACACCAGAGATACAATGGTTTGAAATTTAGTTGTTTCATTGATCCACAACTTACCCTACATATAAGTAAAGCAAGCATCGATAATTGAATTTATCGATAAAGGGACGCCCTGCCTGACAAGAAAATTGCCCCATAGATTCCTATGTCTGCATATAACCTAAGCTTCGGTTCGGCTCTACTACGCGGCTTAAACGTGTCTATAATGCTAGTAACATTCCCGCGCTGGAAAGACAACGATATTCGTAGGACAAGTTAGGAGCCGGAACGGGCATTAGCATCTCGTTTCTTGTAGACCCGGCCAAAGTCCTGTAGAAACTACGAGTTTGATACTATTTTGTATTGGAATTATATTCACTTATAAATATCCTAGTTTTATACTATGCCACAACAATTCCATTATTAAACACGTTTGTTGCAGAGAGTTGGCTGAAACACAGAAGAAATTAGAAATTGAAAAGGATTATCCATACCAACCACAGAAAAATTCATGTCATGAAGATCCAAGCAAAGGAATCGTTACCGTGACAGGTGGCAAAAGAGTAGACAATTTGATCAGAAACGAGGACGATTTGAAGAACATGTTACATACCTATGGACCTTTGTCGATTGGTATGTATGAGAACCATCTCGTCTTTACGGTACATTTACCAAGCTCGTTACGGTAATAGAGGCGGCTGACAAAAACACTGGTTGGTCAAAATTAACAAAAGACACAACAATGCGTACTCAAAATTAACAATTAACTATAACAAGGTGAGAAATAATACACAGTTAGTTTTAACATGGCGTGACACACCAGGCATATCACAACGAGAGTGCGTTTTAGTTATTAATACGAATCGAACGTAATGGGAATTATTGATTCTTGATACCTATATTTGATTCTGCTTCTACATTTAATTTACGGAATGTCGTATCGGGTATTATTATTTCGTCATAAAATAATACCTACTGTGCTTCAACATGATAAGTATTCAAAAGATTACTTAAAGTACCCAATTCTTTCAGGATAAATTATTAAATTGGGGGTTAAAACTAAATAAACATTGAATAGTAGATAACGTTTTTTTTTTCAATGACGAAATCAGGGAATTTCCAATACAATTTAATACTACAATTTATGTACATAGATTAAATCTAACTAATCTACTTAACCTAACCTATATCTAAGATTGGCCCTTATGTGGCATTGTACCGAGGATGCTGGCGGCATTTCCTCGCTGTATCGCAATACTGATGCGTTGTGCGAGGAAGTCGCCAGCTCTTCGGTCTTTAGTTACATCAACCAGACGTTTCGCGATCTCAGCAAATAATTTGCGTGCGCTGGGGCCCCAAGAACCTAAAGTTTCTACGCCAAACGGTACAAAATCGTACTCTTTGCCGAGGCCCTTATACAGGGTGTTTTTTTTCGACCGTTCAAATTCTACGTAGTGAATGTATAGGTCATACTGACCAACTTTTACTATGGGGACAAAGTCGAAATCGCGAAAAAAAAATCGGCTGTTTCATACATTTCGGCCGGCGTAATGCCGCCAATTTGTATGAAACAGCTGATTTTTTTTTCGCGATTTCGACTTTGTCCCCATAGTAAAAGTTGGTGAGTATGACCTACACATTCACTACGTAGAATTTGAACGGTCGAAAAAAAAACACCCTGTATTTTTATCTGTTTTTTATCTGTTTAGTAAAAATAAAATTGTTTTGTATAATGAAAAATAAAAATCTTAAGATTGGTTTGTTGAACGCTGGTTCTCTGGCTACAAATCAGGATAATTTGATTGCAATCAGTACTCAGAAAGATATGGACATTTTGGCAATAAATGAGACATGGCTGAGACCGGGGGAGGAGGGGCGAGCGCCGGTACTGCCCGATTACACACTCCGACACATTCCGCGCCCGCCGGGTGCCCGTTCACGGGGAGGCGGCGTAGGGTTTTATATTAAACGTGGTGTCGGCGCTCGCACCTTGTCTCACCCGGTGGAGCCACAGCATCGCTCAGTCGAACAAATGTGGGTCACATTAAACCTTAATGGAAAAAAGGTAGTCATTGGAACCGCTTACCGGCCACCCTGGATGGATGTGGACCTTTTCTTTGATGCCATTTCAGATTCCATTAGCTCTGTACGTAACTATGATCACATCATAGTTCTAGGTGATTTTAATATAAACACTTTGATGACAAATGACAACAAGTTCGTAAAACTGAGTAGTTTTTTATCATGTTTTCAACTTAAGCAGTTGGTTACAGAGCCTACGCACTTCACAGACACTAGCCAGACTGTAATTGACATTGTGTGTACAGACTTGCCAGCCAAAAACGTTGATATTGATCACCTAGGGTCCCTTTATGGACACTGCCTTGTGACCTGTGAGTTTAATATTAAGCGTGAAAAAATGAAACCTTTTACTATGAAACGAAGACCCATTGCCGCTATCAATCAGGAATATTTTGAGCAGGACCTGCAAGGTGTGAGATGGGATGTGCTGCTGAATGGGAATGCGAATGATATGGTAAATGATCTAAATCAGATCATAACCTTGTTATTCGACATCCATGCACCTATAAGGACCACAGTAGTTAGGTCGCCTCACCCTCCCTGGATCACAGACACCATAAAGCTTATGATGCAACTTCGTGACAGAGCCGCAGCAGATTATCATAGGACAAAATCTGATATAAAAAAAAAATATTATAAAGATTTTAAGTCTGTTGTTAATAAGGCTCTGTACAACGAGAAAGTGGCCTACTTTAAGCACAGTATTAATAACCAAATAAAGGATCCGAGAACACTATGGAAAAATCTTAAGTCCACTTTGCTACAGAAGAGTGATGCCCAGCTTCCAATATATTTTAATAACCCTAATACTATAAATAAACATTTTTTAAATTTACCTCATACTCAGGATATTTCTATGTCTCAGTTAAACTACTTTGAATGTAATAAATTTTCCCAATCTGTTTTCCAACTGAAGCCAATAAGCCCCAATGAAATTATTAAAATAATCAGAGATCTTAAGTCAAATGCTGAGGGTTGTGATGGCATAAGCTTAGATATGGTAATGTTGACCTTACCACACACACTCAATATAATTACTGGGTTGATTAATACATCAATTTCCACATCTACAGTCCCTGATATCTGGAAGCAAGCTATCATACGTCCTCTGCCTAAAACATCTAATCCAACTCAATTGAAAGACCTTAGACCAATTAGCATTTTGCCATGCTTGTCTAAGATAATAGAGAAGGTTGTTTGCGCACAACTTACTGAATACATTGAGTCAAATAAGATTTTACCAGATGTCCAGTCAGGATTTAGGAAGGGGAGAGGTACGGTTACTGCTCTGCTAGATGTTACAGATCAAATCCTATGCGCCCAGGACCAGGGAATGTGTACCTTGCTGGTGCTGCTCGATTTTTCCAGGGCCTTCGATTGTATAGATGTAAATTTACTACTTGCCAAGTTAGATTATTATGGATTTGATAAAAAAACATTAGATTGGTTTGCAAGTTACCTCACTAATCGGTCTCAGTGTGTAAAGTTGACACTTGGTGATGGCTCGTCTCTTATTTCAGAAAGTATGGCACTCACTCGAGGCGTACCCCAAGGATCCATACTTGGTCCGATCTTGTTCATCTTATATACTGCTGATATAAAAAACCACATCAAACACTGTAGATTTCATATGTACGCTGATGATATACAGGTTTACATCTCTTGTCATCAATCCGAAATTGATAGTACTCTGGAAAAACTTAATATGGACCTGTCTAGAATTGCATCCTGGGCTTCAGCCAACAGCTTGGTACTAAATCCGACTAAAACTAAGTACCTTGTTTTTGGAAGCCAACAACAGCTGTCTCGACTTAACACTAACATGGATATCAGGCTGATGGATGAACCTATAGAGCGTGTCTGTGAAGCGCGTAACCTAGGACTCTTAATGGACGAAAAGCTGCGGTTTGAAAAACACATTTTAAAATCTGTCAGTAGCTGCTTTTATAAGTTAAAGGTTTTGTACAGAATTAGGCCCTTCCTAAGTGTTAAACTAAGGATTCAACTTGTGGAGTCACTCATTCTGTCAAAATTGAACTACATGGATATAGTATATGGTCCTCGTCTACTCACTAAATCAAAACGGCTCATTCAGCGGGTACAAAATGCATGTGCTCGGTTTTGCTTTGATATTCCATTGAGGGCTCATGTGACCCCATTTCTAAATAATTGCAATATTCTCAAGATGTTACATAGACGCAAGTTTCATTTGGCATGTCTTCTTTTTGGCATAATGCGCCATCAGGCGCCCGCATATCTCGCTGAGAAGCTGGCAGTCCGTAAGCCCCGTGGCGCTCGGAAATGTGCGTTGCAGTTGATGACGCACCGACACGCATCTGCTGCCTTTCGTGGTAGCTTCCGATATGTGGCGACAAAGTGTTGGAACAACATCCCGCCTCCGATTAGGGACCTGGAAAGTGTTCATAGTTTTAGGTTCAGAATAAAAAAGTTTTTGTACGAACACCAAAAGGCACAAGAAAACCTGAGGCATGACACCAGCTGCTTTTAAAACATAAAAATATAATATATAACATACCTGTTTTTTATGTCCCATAAGCGTCATGGCATGTTTGAAGTTTCACTTTTTAGTGTTTTTAGAATTAGGTTTGTCAGTGCATACCTTGCATACTAACTATTGTCATTTTGCTTGTTAATTTGTACTGATCTGTTCTTTGTATAGTTTTAAGAGTTTTGAGCATGTATCTTTGTTTTAATTTGTCGTGTTATAATAATATAATAAGTCCTTGACCCAATTCCATAAACTGTTATTATGTAATACTGATACTGATTACTGACACACTGTCACTGTGATGTGACCAAACAATATGGCGTGCCCGTGTTGCGTTTTGTTTCGTCCCCGTGCATTCGCCGTGTCGTTTGGTTGTCAGAGCCCTGTACACACTGGTGGTATAGTCGGGCGTTACAAGCTCAGCCGCTTGTCTTATGTTTTATTTATTTTTAAGTTCTTGTGTATGAATTTGTAATTTGTGTATGTATACATTTATTGGTTTTTTTTCTCGTTGTAAGTAACAAACTCAAATGGCCAAAGCGGAAGACCAGCGCTGGCTCTGCTGGCAAAATGCTGAGTTTTGGCCATTTCGAGACAAAATTTCGTGTTTATTGTTTTGTTTTGTTTGTACTGTGTCTCGAATAAACGTTTTTTCTTTCTTCTTTCTTTCTTTTCTTTATTTATTACGTTTTGAAAATTCGGAATTTTCAGCCGCAGCGGCTGCTTTAATTTTAAATCATATCAAAATGAATTCCAGTTATCCTGTTAATATTGAGTGTTTACAGGATTAATCTATGAAAAATTACACTTGACCTGTATTATTTACCCGAGGGAGTATTTAACGTGCTACCGTGATTAAAATTCAAATACTTTAATGCTATAAAACACATGTCAAAATAAATATACTAAAGTACGAAATTAAAATACCTAATAAAGCTTAAGATTACTTAATTTTAAATGCACAATTATACACATTCCAATCACATCAAATAAAAAATGTAATAGCTCAACATAATTAAACACATAACATATAAATCATATACATTTACACCAAATAAATAAAATAATATTATGATCTACATGTCATAACATTCCTTTATACTATAAAATGCTCTGTCAATAATAAACTCCTTTAACCTTTCGACGAACTGCTCATATGAAGGAGCCTCTTTGAAGGATTACATGTAATTATGTTGTAAATATAATATACATTAAAAAATATGAAATAATAAGGTACCTACCTCTAAATTCATTGCATTTATTGTACAATACGAGTATGACACTTAATACTTTTTTTTACTTCAGCCATCGACGCTTTAGACTGTTGGTCGTACAAGAGCGGCGTACTTTCTCCCATCAATTGCGATTCTTATCATTTGAACCATGGCATGGTTTTAGTGGGATATGGAGAAGGTTTGTACGAATATAATTAAATAAACGTAAATTTTTTTTTGGGCTCTGTAGTCAAAATAGTAAAACAGAACCCTTTTAATTTTTATCATGTTCATATGTCCGCGAAAAACGAACGAACCAATAATTAAAAAGATTAACAAAGAATTTTAAATACCCACGGTTAAATAATTTTCAGATCTAAAATACCCCCTTGGATATATCACTCTCCAATGTGACAATATTTTTTGGAATAGAAAAGTAGTTTCTCCTTTTGTGTTTGCATGCTTCATATTTTCTTAGACTACTAATTGATTGAGCTTTTAAACTTAGTTTAGAAACGTAGATGCCTATTGAATACTATTGAGAATAGAAGAGGAAACATGTTGGGATACCTGTTGCAACACGACGATTTCATCGAGACCATCGTAGAGGGAACAGTAGAAAGCAGAAGGAAGAGTGGCAGGCTAAGAGTAGCATACTTGGACCAACTGAAAGAGAAAGTGAAAGTCGTGTCGTATCAGGATCTCAAAGAAAAATCTTTAGACGTTACCGACAAGAGCTGCGCTCTTAAATTTATGATGATGACTAATTTATTTCAGGTCCTTCTAGGATAATAGGATAAATAGGGTAATCAATGTAGGTCGAGTAAAAACTGACTATTTTTTTTCCAGATAATGGTAAAAAGTTCTGGAAAATTAAGAACTCATGGGGAGCTGACTGGGGTGAGAAAGGCTACGTGAGACTTGAGCGAGGAGTCGGCGCATGTGGCATTGGGACATATGTTGTACAAGCCGAAGTGGCGTAAATAACTTTTACATTATCTTCAAGCATTCTTAAAAGACATAACTATAGGTATCATGGAAATTGAAATATTTAACAAAATTCTTTATCAAATATGAATCTTCACTCATTTTACATTTACTCTTCGTTGGAGCTCTATCATTTTCATTAATTAATTGGAACTTTCAATAAATTTGGTACACATAATTCTAAGTTAAACTGTTTTTTATTTTATTTCTATGCATCACCCAGGCAAGTCCTATCACAGTCTACGAGAATTTTTGATATTATAGTAGACAAAGATATTAGCTATAGATCCTATACATATTGACGCAGGGACGTTGGAGATACGGAGGCAAATCCTAATCTAATTCCTAGGTACTCGTACTCATTATCAATTAACTATTGTACTACTACTACTAATAAAACTGTCTACGAATGGAGTCATAATTTAAATGCAAAATTAATTACGATGTTTTGTTATTGATCGAAAGTGGCGGGATTAACTACTCTGGCTCGTATGTGAAAGCTGGTATCGACACTGAACAGACAGTTACGATACCAGCAAGTTTATCGTTTCGAAACAATTATTAAAAACTTTTCATAATCACAATAGGTACATAATTTAATCTAAAATCATTGAAACAATTTAAACAACATAGAGTGATAGATAATTTTAGAGGAACTTTGAGCTCGCGTGATTAATTTCAAACCCCAAAGAAATAATCTCTTTTGTTAGAATGCTAGGATAGAATGATTTTTATTAGAATCTAACCCTAGGTGCGTTTAGTCAATTCTAAAGAAAGAATTAACTTAAGCAAAGTCTAAAGATATAATAACCCACGAATAATACCTTTTTATAATGTCGATCCCTCGACGCGTGATGACTCGACGTATCGAACAGATTTTCGTCAACTAAAACATATTACTCCCACACAAACGGATGGTCTACATACAGACTCAAAGAGCAAATCCAAAATTCAGTTATTTAATAGCTGCGATTCTGTGGAGTAGCAATTTCCACCAATGGACAACTTTGACCTTCTGATTTCTAATTCTGCACATATAATTAAGTAAGTGGCGATTACGGCACTAACCCCCCATGGAAAAATGCGGCACTTCTTGCACTCTACCTTTGGAAGCAGGTTTGCTTCACAACGAATATTAATATCATCATAACTGGTTCCTTTTGAGTAGTCTTAGTAGTTGAGTAGAATGAAATCGACTCTGGCTGTATGTTTGAGCCGTTTGGGGTGGAAACCCTCGGGCCGTGGGGACGTGGTGCTCACAGCATTTACAAAGAGCTCTCAAAGCGCCTGGTGGAGGCGACGGGTGACAGGAGGGCTGGTTGTTACCTTGCACAACGTATTGGCATTGCCGTCCAACTCGGCAATGCCGCGCCTTGTTGGCACCCTGCCGCAAGGCACTGAGCTCGAGCCCGTTTTTTATTTATAAATTTAATTAAATTTAAACTTCTTTTTGTAATGTTTTTCAGTAATTTTTAGGTTAATGTAGATTTTAGATCTAGTTTTTAATTTTTTTTATCTAGTTTTAACTTTGATGTAGCCGTTATGGAATAATAAAATTATTAGAACACTAAAGAGCAAAAAAACTGTATAAAAGTATAACTGGGATACAATAAAAATACATTCGCTTGTTAATCTCATTATTACATCCATACATAAACTAGCTTTGGAAAATGGACTTTCTGAATGAAATTAAGTAACTAGTCGTATCAAGCAAAATAAACTCAAGTTACAAGCAAGTACCTACTTGGAGCCGATCAAACGGTGAATTAGAAAAAAATCTAAAATTCAAATCTTATTAAACATAATTATGTACATGTTTAAAAAAATCAAATTAGCGCTAAATAACACCAGTTATAATTTATGTCATCGTCATTATTGGCTTGGTACACCTATAAAAGATGATTAAAGTAGCGTTCTGTTTGAAATGTGGTCCTGCATCTGATGAACTACGAATAGGCTAGCCTTTTGTTAATTGAAAATTGCAATTTCCCTCTTATTTCTATTTGAGGACATCGAATCAAGAGGGATAAACATTGGCGCATGCAAAGAAGGATATTATGTATATATATTATATCGACTCAAACATTTAAGAAGGACCTGAAAATAAATTAATGACTTTATTTCACCTACCCTAATTTGGATAGCCCAACGTGGCTAGAAATTTTCATGCCACGGTTGTTTAACTCGTAAAAAAACACTTAAATCCATTTTTAATAATACAGTCATGAATAAAATACAAGGTATTCTTAGGAATGTATTATTAACGACATTTTTACTATACCTGTCGCGAATTTCTGTTAATGGTAACAAAAAGTAACGAAAACAATTTATTTTACAATCTCAAAAATGATACATAAAATACACTCGTTAACTGAGCTCGGTATTCGAAGTATTATATTTTTATTAAAAGTAATAAAAGAGAAATATCTGGGTCATAATATATTATAATTTAAACAATGTTAACACATATCACACGATAATTAAAATGATAATAATATTTTATAACTAACACGTACAGTCACACAGCTTATATGTATATATATTAGGCTTTGCAAAAACGTAACATTACTTCACAGCAGGTGTACTAATAGAAGGTATTATAGTATCATCATCATCATCAGCCCATAGTCGTCCACTGCTGGACATAGGCCTTCCCCAATTCGCGCCACAATACTATTATTTATTATAGTATAGTTATCCTTGAGTAATCAAGGCTGATCTCAAAATATAAATTTTGGATACACAACATGTTTGTGTCTATCGCCCTCGCGACGGTCTGTCTCGCTAGCACGGCGTTGGCTGCATATGACAAGCCATACTACGACGTGGAAGATGCCGAAAACCTGTTCAGTAATTTTGTTAAAGAATACAACAAAGTATACAATCGAAGAGAGTATTACGAACGACTTACAATTTTTAAGGAAACTTTAAAAAGTCTTAACAAGCGAAATGATATGTTTCCTGACACAGTGTTCGGAATAGATCACTTCGCTGATCTGAAGCCTTTTGAGCTTCAGCAATATCGTGGCTTCACTCTTCCAAAGAGTAATACAACGAAAGTGGTTTTGCCTGATGGACCCAATTCTGCGCTTGATGAATTTGACTGGAGGAAGCACAATGCAGTAACATATATAAAGGACCAAGGATTTTGTAGCAGCTGCTATATCTTCAGTGCAGTTGGTAAGTCAATTTATCATACTATACTTTTGAATCGAAATCATTGTACACTTTTCTGGTAATCATTTTTTTATTAATTTATACTTAATCTTTCAAAAGTTCACAGTAAAGTCAGATATTATCTGTTCCAGAATTGTTTTCAGCAAAAAAAATTCTTTGTTTATTTGTAACACAATGAAAAGTGCATTCTAAACGTTTAGGCATACATACATATAAAAATTCATCTACTCAAAGGTTAACTGGAAGAGATCCCTTGAAGGGATAAGTTCGCCTTTGTACATGCCTTCTACGTATATGAATTTAATGTTTTGTTTTTGTACAATAAAGAGTTTTACTACTACTACTACATATAAATATTATAAAGATATACGTTTAAATATAATAACATTTTTGACACTTGTTTTATTTTAATTGATAAGTGTAGCAAACGGTGAAGATATGTCAATGGAGTCAGACGGACACTCTCAACCCCTATGTTTTTGAGTCGGAACCAAAACAGGTGCTGGAAAAGTTCAATTATCTGACAACCGCCGAAATATTTGGCATTAAACTTTGATCTAAGGAGATTTCCTGTGCAAATGTGATCACATGTTTCATAATATAACTGTGACTCTCTCGAATATAACTCTTTCAAGACTATGATGATATCCGAATGATGATGTTTTTAGGTGCAATCGAAGGACAGTATGCTATTAAATATAAACAGTGTCCTGCTTTATCTGAATCACAGATTCTTGACTGTCTTCATTGTGGATCATGTGGTGGAGGATATATGCATGAAGTTTTTCAGTAAGTTTGTTTGGTTAATCGTACTATTCATAGAAATATTATTTTTAAAGGAAACACTTTTTATTCTTTACCTTTCTCAAAGTTGTTTGAAATGGAAACTGATTTATTTTATGTTACTTAGTTTTTCTTCGATATACAGTGTGTTTGACAAGAGCGTGACCAGTGTATTTGTATTTTGTATGAAAGTGGCATAGACAAAAAAGTACTGGCTGGATAGGTAGTCTTTCTGCCTACAATGTTGTTGTTGTAATTCCTAAGGCACCCCGGAGGTGCGTAGGGCCTCCACAAGATCCTTCCACGCTTTCCTGTCTTGAGCAACCTTCTTGGCTTCGCTCCAGGTCAGACCCACGGCTCGCAATTCGCTCTCCACGCTTCTTTTCCATGTGTGTACAGGGCGACCACGAGCTCGTTTTCCACCTTGAGGCCTCCACTCAAAGGCGAGGTTCGTTGCTCCTCTTCGAAGAGTATGCCCGATCCATCTCCACTTCCGCTGCGCTACTTCTTGGGCGATTGGAATCTGACGGCACAAGTTCCACAAATCCTCGTTCCTTATAGATTTCGGCCAGAATATGCGGAGGATCGAACGAAGGGACTTATTGACAAACACTGGTATCAACCGACGCAAAACAGTTGACATGCGGGTGAAGTCTGATTGCATGGAACCTTTGTGGCTCATGAACGACCGCCTGGAATCAGTCTCAATGTTCGTGTATCTCGGAAGTACAATAACCTGTCGGGGAGGTACGGACGAAGACGTCGAGAGTAGGATTAAGAAGGCAAAAGCTGCGTTTGCTCAACTAAAACCAGTCTGGGATTCAAATGTGCTTACTCTGCCTACAATGCTTCGGAAAAAAAAAAACTTTGACGGTTTCCCACCTATTTATGATCATTTTCAAAAATGAGTGCCGCTTACGCTTCTCGTTACGAGGCAGTATTTCTTTGTACGCACCCAAAAGGACCCAAAAGGTCACGAAACCAAGCTGCTACGTATATAAAAAAATCAAAGGCGTTTATTAATAAATGGGGTAAACCGTTATAATGGAGTATAAAAATGTTGACGACAAAAATTGCGATCTGGGCAAGAAAAACTGAAGAAAAAAGGTTTGATGATACGAGTATATCTGGATACAATCAGAAGGCGTTTGCATGAAAATGGAATGAAATATCGTAGTACGGTAAAGAAACCACTGCTTACTGAAAAAAATATGGAAAAAAGGCTGTCGTGGGCGAAAGAAAACAAAAACCGAGATTGGAATAATGTATTTTTTTCCGATGAAGCTTCGTTTTGGGCAGCAAATTACTCCACTCGGGCTTGGTCTACGGCAGATAATAGGCTGCTTGTCCGAACCGTAAAACACCCAGTAAAGGTACATGTTTGGGGATGTTTTTCGAGGCAGGGTTTTGGCCATTTCCACTTATTTACCGGTAATCTGGACGCACATAAAATGGCCAAAATTTATGAAAAGGAATTGTTACCTTGCGCTAAAAAGTTTCCCAGATATAATGCTTCTTG
>JALPQI010008839.1:0-56775 GCA_025490895.1 Thaumatotibia leucotreta
CGGCAGTAAGAATACATTTGTCACCGCCCCAACTCTTCCCGCGGGTGTTGTAAGAGGCGACTAAGGGATTGAAGTGTCACTGACTATTCTTTGATTTGATTGATGACGGGCAGCAGCGTCATCAATCAAATCAGAGGCCTACGTCCAGCAGTGGACTATCATAGGCTGATAATGATGTATGACATTGTGTCCAAAACAGTAGATTTGTTTTTTTTTTACAAAAGCTCCAACGCCAAGCCAAAGCGAGCGGACTAAGAGTAACTTGCGATTTACAATTCAAGGTTATACAGGGTGTCCCACGGCGATGCCACATGGAGGGAAAGTACCTTAAATATCATAGATAGCGTATTTTGCTGAAAGAAGACTTTATTTTATTTTTAAAATGTAGTAATTCTGCATTCAAAGTTTTTCAAAAAAATACTTGCTTCACCCGGAAATCGAACCGACTACAATTTTTTTTCTAATTTTGAACCAAACTTTTTTGGTTATTCTTTTAGTTTTAGATACTATGTTTCTTAAGGAAAATTGTTATTTTTTATCCATTCTTTCGAATGACAGAATAAAATTACGAAAAATTTTTTTTTTGTTTTAAAGTAGGTTCGATGCCTAGAAAAAGCAAAATTTTTTTTGGATTTTTTTAATGCATTATTATTTAATTTTCACAATAAAATAAAGTCTTCTTTCAGCAAAATACGCTATCTATGATATTTAAGGTACTTTCCCTCCATGTGGCATCGCCGTGGGACGCCCTGTAGATTTACACCCCGGCTCGTACCAGTGAGTTTTTCGTAATTTGTGTATCGTTTGAATTTTACCAATCACTTTTAGGTGTGAAAAAACGCAGTAAGGAAACCAGACTAAACCCAGTAAAGCCTAATGAGGGTTTTCTGAAATGACGCTCACCAGGGCGGCAGCACTGAGGCATCAGGTCCAGAAACTTGCCTAAATTCTCAGAGCGCCTATAGTTTCGTGTTTAAATGTTTCGTATGAGTTCATAAAATGATATAAAAAAATAAAAATACCTTCTAGTTAGTTTTTCCAAATTTGGGTCTAGATAATTGTGTTTCTTAGCGGGACCTTACGGCTAAGTGGCGCTAACTAGTGGCATACGTTTTCGAGAAAACCCTCATTGGCCTCTGGGTTTAAAAAACAAAGAGAGAGAGTTGAAAGGTCCGGGGGCGTTTTATGAGACTCGAGCACTCGAAATCAGTATTCTGCAATAACGTTTGAAGCATTTCAGCCTCTGTAGCTTAGCTGGTAGTGACCCTGCCTACGAAGCTGGAGGCTCCGGGTTCAAATCCCGGCGAGGGCATTCTTTGTGTAATTATTTATCACAAATGTTTGTTCCTTGGTCGTGGCTGTCTATGTATTTAAGTATCTATATTTATTTATTTAATCTTTATTGCACAAATAAAATAGTACAAAGGGCGGACTTAATGCCAGATGGCATTCTCTACTAGTCAACCATCAGGCCAAACAGAAATAAAATAAGTAAAAAAAGTTTTAATTTAAACGGTTTTTATTGCACCAAAAACTAGAAAATAAAAATTAGTTGTAACTAACCGTAGATGCTACTTTCTGTACATTAGTCACGTGAAACTATTATCACTGTAGTCTTCCCAAGTTGGATGCTGAAAGCCACGTTTAGTCTCTATGTCAGTGGATTAAGCGTTACTTAATCGGAAACTTTTACCAAACTGAAATAAAAACGTGGGGCGTACGCAAATGTGATGTTAATATAGTTATTTAAGAACAAACATAGAAATCAAGACAGCAATAGTGTAATAAGTTTTGTTCTGGCTTTGGTAAAAGTTATTTACCTCTGTAGAAGTGTTGGAACAGAAGGATGATTAATTGCAAAATTAAAGCTACAATTTCATATTTTGAACTTGTATGTTTCTTCATAATAACGCCCCACGTTTTTATTTTAGTTTGGTAAAAGTTTCCGATTAAGTAACGCTTAATCCACTGACATAAAGGCTAAACGTGGCTTTCAGCATCCAACTTGGGAAGACTACAGTGGTAATAGTTTCACGTGACTAATGTACAGAAAGTAGCATCTACGGTTAGTTACAACTAATTTTTATTTTCTAGTTTTTGGTGCAATAAAAACCGTTTAAATTAAAACTTTTTTTACTTATTTTATTTTCAAGTTTTTAGTGCAATTGTAAAGTTAATTTCCGATACTTTATCTACTTATTCTAAATCAAAGATGTTGTTTGTAATATGCAATACAATTATGCATGCTAGCATTTAATTCTCGCGCTTGAATCACGACACATTATGTAAACGTAATGGACTTTATTTTATGTGTAACGAGAGAGGAATCCCTGCTGAATAGATATTTTTAGAAATCCGACACTAAAAAAATGTCAGCTTGAATGCCCGAAGTGTCTCAAATGGACATGTGTTATTCATACAATACCTTAGATAACAGAGATCTGACAATAAGGAATATATCAATCAATTTGGTTTATTGAGAAAATCAAGGTTACATTTTTATATTGAACACATTATACAAGTCGAATTTCGAGACTATAAAATATAAACTCATACTGTCAGTCGACCAACCGGAGGACCGCAGGTGTGACGGAAAGCCCGACGCGAACCGAGAGCTCAAAGGGTCAATCCATGCAGTCTATCAACCGGAGAGCCATAGGCTCGAAGGCACTATGGCACGCACTACGTGAACCGGAAGGACTCACACTCTCTGTCTATCAACCGGACGGCCGCAAGCCCGACGGTACGCCCTACGCGAACCCGAGGGATATACTCATACTCTCAGTCTTATCAACCTGATGACTGCAGGTCCAACGGCACGTCCTACGAGAGTCATTCACGCTGTGTGTCTATCAGCTGGAGGGCCGCAGGCCCGACGGCTCGCCCCGCGCGATCCACTCACGCTGTCACTCTATCAGCTGGAGGGCCGCAGGCCCGACGGCTCGCGCTACGCAAACCACTCACGCTGTCACTCCATCAACTGGAGGGCCGCAGGCCCGACGGCCCGCCCTACGCAAACCACTCACGCTGTCACTCTATCAGCTGGAGGGCCGCAGGCCCGACGGCTCTCCCTACACGATTCACTCACGCTGTCACTCTATCAGCTGGAGGGCCGCAGGCCCGACGGCTCGCTCTACGCGAACCATATACGCGGTCACTCTATCAGCTGGAGGGCCGCAAGCCCGACGGCTCACCCTACGCGATCCACTCACGCTGTCACTATATCAGTTGGAGGGCTGCAGGCCCGACGGCTCACCCTACGCGATCCACTCACGCTGTCACTATATCAGCTGGAGGGCCGCAGGCCCGACGGCTCGCGCTACGCAAACCACTCATGCTGTCACTCCATCAGCTGGAGGGCCGCAGGCCCGACGGCCCGCCCTACGCAAACCACTCACGCTGTCACTCTATCAGCTGGAGGGCCGCAGGCCCGACGGCTCTCCCTACACGATTCACTCACGCTGTCACTCTATCAGCTGGAGGGCCGCAGGCCCGACGGCTCGCTCTACGCGAACCATATACGCGGTCACTCTATCAGCTGGAGGACCGCAAGCCCGACGGCTCACCCTACGCGATCCACTCACGCTGTCACTATATCAGTTGGAGGGCTGCAGGCCCGACGGCTCACCCTACGCGATCCACTCACGCTGTCACTATATCAGCTGGAGGGCCGCAGGCCTGACGGCTCACCCTACGCGATCCACTCACGCTGTCACTATATCAGCTGGAGGGCCGCAGGCCCGACGGCTCACCCTGCGCGATCCACTCACGCTGTCACTATATCAGCTGGAGGGCTGCAGGCCTCATAAGAAGGCTCAATGTCACCCAAAGGGCAATGGAGAGGGCTATGCTAGGAGTCTCTTTGCAATATCGGATTAGAAATGAGACCATTCTGCAGCAGAATCAAAGTAACCGATATAGCTCTTCGAATCGCTAAACTGAAGTGGCAGTGGGCGGGGCGAGGGGCGGTAAGGTTCTCGAGTGGCGGTCACGTACTGGAAGGTGCAGCGTGGGTAGGCCCCCCACAAGGTGGACTCATGACCTGGTGAAGGTCGCTGGATGCAGGTGGCGCAGGGCCGGTCCTTGTGGCAATCTTTGGGGGAGGCCTTTATTCACCAGTGAACGTCTTTCGGCTGATATGATGAGGATGATGATGATAATGAAATCCGTATGTTTCTACCAAATATCTAAAGCAGTATTTTAAAATCTGCATAACGCTAAACCTAGCGGTTGTAGCAGGCAGTAACACTGGAGTATCAGATTTGAGGAGTTGGACATTAGTATTAAATTCGCACGATTCTACTTAAGTAATATCTAAAGAACTTCTTTAAAATCAAAATATCGATAAATGACAAACCTTGCGGTTATTGTAGGCAGTACTGCAGCATCAGGAGTGAGGAGTTGGAACTCAAGATCAGGCTGTTAGTATTTGATTATGCCAAACATGCTATACATTCATTTTCACGTCTCTAACATACTCGGTTAAGGCAAGCAGTACGTCTGCAGCATCAGGTTTTGAGGATACAAGGATACAAATATTATAATATTGCATTGTCATGGGAACTTGATAAGAGTTTCAAATTTCATTGATTTTGGTGCAGTAGAAGTGGTCGAAAAATCGATCACAAGATTTGAAGCATCGACGACAGTTGATACGCGGTGAAGTTAATAAAAACCGTTTAAAAAACTTTGGTGCGGGATATAGGTACGTGTAAAAATCAAAAAAGAAAAAAAAGGTAACAAAAAAAAATACATAATTATAAATATTATAATATTAAGTTATATACAAAATACATTTACATACATAAACATATATACATATATGTATCTATCTATTATATATATCGTCACCTGGTACCCACATCACCAGCTTTAATTGAACTTACCGTGGGACTAGGTCGATTTTTGTAAGATGTCCCAAGATATTTAATATTTTTTTATTTTTTTTCAATCATGTTTTGTTCTACAAAACATGATTTTTATTCTTTTCATATTTTTACTGCACTGCAGTGTATGGATAATTTCCTCGCGTCTCCTACCGCGAGTGATCAGCTGCGCGCACGCGCGGCAATCAAGAACGCGCATAAACTCCTGATTACACGGTCATGTGGGGATTATTTTATCGCTTGTGGGGCGCCAAATGCATCATTATGTTTTTGGAAGTTTTATTAATTACCGGAGGTTTACAATAATTTCATACCCCATTTTATTTATGATTAAGCTATTGTATAAAGGTTTAGTGCATACATAAAATATGTCTCCTAAACTATCAAGCTTATAAGTATATCTAGCGACCCGCCCCGGCTTCGCACGGGTACTATACCTACATAAAAACCTTCCTTTTGAATTACTCTACCTATTAAAAAAAATCTCATCAAAATCCCTTGCGTAGTTGTAAAGATATTTGGCAACTCATGGTATGGTACCGATATTTACAACTCATGAACTCATGATATCGTCGATTGTAATATGAATTAATGTAACCACCAAAATGACGAAATTGAGTTAAGTATACCGTTCGACTGCAAATTTCCTGCTCTGTCGAACGGTGTATATAAAATATTGATATCTAGAAAAAAATGTCGAATACGTTAACAAAAACTTTGCCATTTTATTAGGTTTCTACGTTTTTTATTAACGTATGTAAAGGTTTCCAAAAATCATAGACAATATTTTAACGTAAGTACGAATTTGTAAGTACAAAACATGTCTTTCCTAATGTACTCACCATATTTTTATAAACGTCACTGCTGTAAACGCCGTCTGCATTGTATGGCTCATAAGCAATTTGGTTTCAATTTGTGAGTTACACTAAATTCCGAAATCCACTTTTGATGATTTTCATTGATTTGTTAACGTATCTCCAAATTTTTTTGAAAATATTTAACGTAAGCACCAGCCATTTCCTGAACTATAAGTGTGGTCGCAGTTAGTAACTGTCTATCAAATAGACCTCTCAAAAATAAAACAAACAAGATAAACATCATTTCAATAGGATAATAAACTTAAAAGATGCAACATACTTTATAAATGTCCATTTCGTTTTTTGGCCCTCCTGAAAAGTCGTCATTTGGTGGTTACATTAATTCATATTACAACTGACGATATAGTCACGTGCAAAAAAAATCGAAAGAATAGTCTTATACATTTTTTACGACGATCTTATTTATATTTTTGAGTATTTTTATATATACACCTTATTTTGCCTTTGACTGTACTTTTTTTATGAAGGTAGGTAACTGAGCACTCGGCCCACCTGGTGGAAAGCAGGAACTGAGGCCCATGGACATAGCGATCAGGAAATCGCCTATGCGCTGCTTACCCTAAGGACTCAGATGGGTTGCCTCTATCTATGCCAGTAATTACACCGGCTATTTTACCCCCAAACCCGAACACAGTACTAACTATTTAGCCGCAGGTTAACGGGTAAGACAGTGGTTGCTATCCGGGCGGACCCTGCATGAGGTCCAACCACAAGCAAACGGTTACAGGGTATTTTTTGTAAAAAATAATGCCAGTCAAATCTTGAGATCGGGTTGCCAAGTGGACCCCAGATTCTTAAGCGTAGGTTGTATTTCACATTAATTTAAATAGAGATACTCAAAACTTTACCTCAACTCTAAACTGCAGAAACTTTTCAATTTTAGCCAGGTTTACACGATGAAAGTTGGGGATTTCGGGTCCAGTGAAGTAAATGCTGTAGTTTACTGAATTGGCAATTTGTTTTGTGAATGTTATTTAGGGTACATAGACCCAAAGTAATTTGGTTACCTATTTTTAGAGGAATGCATATAAAACGCTTCTAAAATGTGCTTTTCTTAGGTTTAAATGTTGGAAAACTGGCGACCTACCCTAAATTTTTGTGAGCGCTTAATTTTTCTCTTGAATTACTTACAATACAATACAGGGTTGAGTAATAGCGGGTAAATTTTAATAGTGTATTCCTGACCACATTTTGGGACTATCATGAGACGTAAAATTTTCTGAATTAATTCCAGACATGTTGTTCAAATTTTTTTTTTCATCATAACTCACTGAAAACTTCCTGTTTGATTAAAATTATGACACTATGCGTTTTCCCGAAAAAAACTTTGCAAAATAGTTAACAGTTAAAATAAGCAACTGTCTAAGGCACTGGTCTCACCGCGAGCTACTAAGCTATGAACTATCGGCTATAAACACGAACAAAAGATACGCAATCCCATGTAAAAAAAAGAGACTCGGCGATACTCGCCCAGCTATCAACGCCGGGCGAGTATCGCCGTGTCTCTTTTATTTACATGGGATTGCGTATCTTTTGTTCGTGTTTATAGCCGATAGTTCATAGCTTAGTAGCTCGCGGTGAGACCAGTGCCTAAAAAACCCTTGCATTTTTTTACTGGTCATGTATGAACAAAATACAAATAATCGAAAAAAATACTCTTAATAGTGTCCAAAAATTACATGAGACATTTAATGTTCTGTCGGCATACTCATTTCCACCGTGTATCTATATTGTACTAAAAATGCATCAATATCCGTTGCGTACTAGTTTTAAAGATGGCCCCACACCATCGTTCGCTTACGGATCTCCTCATCCCTGATCCGGTCTCGCAGAGTGATTCCGAGCATAACCTCAATAGTTACTAGGTACCTTAGGCACTGGTCTCACCGCGAGCTACTAAGCTATGACCTATAGGCTATAAACACGAACAAAACATACACATTCCCGTGTAAAAAAAGAGACACGGCGATACTTACCCGGCGGTGATAGCTGATAGCTGGGCGAGTAATGCCGTGTCTCTTATTTACACGAGAGTGCGTATCTTTTATTCGAGTTTATAGCCGATAGTTCGTAGCTTGGTAGCTCGCGGTGAGACCAGTGCCTTAAACTTTGTATAAGAAAATAGGTACATGTTTTTGTTTTTCGCAAATAACATTAACCAATGGACCGTTTGACATTCTATCAGCTTAAGATGAGGATAGTAATATAAAAACAGAGTTTCGCTTTTTCGAATAAAACTTGGTTAACTTTTCTAAAATTTTTATGGTTACCTTAGTCTTATACATAATATAATATACACTAGCCTAGGCACTATGTAGGTAGTTATTATATCATGGTATCATGGATTACTAAAAAAAATACAGTTGACGATAAAATCTTGTGTCGAATGGACAAGGATTTTAACATTTTCCTAACTAGTGCGAAAACTTTGCGTACGCTTCGCGTGCGTAAATTTATTTTTTTAAGGCACTTGTTGAGAAAGAAATCATTCGATACATGTGTAAAAACTTCTTTTTAATTGCACTTGCATCGAAATGTACTAGTTTGTCGAAAAAGTTTTTGTATAGCCATGTATATTAAGATTTCATATAAAAATAATCTTGCAAGACGCTGACGCTATGTTAAGTTTTTCAGAAATGTACAAAAAATCGTAAGACTTTAAGCTTTATGAGCAAAATTTCCGACATGTTTTTCCCATCAGCAAAAAAGCGACTTAAATCTACGTCAGGAAGTTTGACAGTTGAGTTGCGATACCACAGTTGGAGTTTGTCGATACTATTTAAATGAAAAAAGTTTGCTTATAAGAACTCCGTACATTGATTTTTTGTCGGCGTCTTTAGAGTGAAGCCACATTCAGAGTCATCATCATCATCATGTCTACTGAAAGACGTCCACTGCTGACTAGGCCTCCCCCAAAGATTGCCACAATGCCCAGCCCTGTGTCACCCGTATCCAGCGGACTCCTGCGACCTTCACCAGGTCATCAGTCCACCTTGTGGGGGCCTACCCACGCTGCGCCTTTCGGTACGTGGCCGCCACTCGAGAACCTTCCCGCCCCAAGAGCCATCGGTTCTACGCCCAATGTGCCCCGCCCGTTGCCATTTCAGTTTAGCAATTCGGAGAGCTACTTCGGTTACATTCATCGGTATCATTCAGAGTATACCATGAAAATTTGTCGGCCTCCGTAGCCTAGTTGGTAGTGACCCTGCCTACGAAGCTGGAGGTTCTGGGTTCGAATCCCGGCGAGGGCATTATTTGTGTATTTATTTATCAAAAATATTTGTTCCTTGGTCATGGCTGTTTATGTATTCAACGGCATCCAAGCTCTGAACAAACTTGGAAGGCGAAACAAAGTGCAACTGGTATGGATCCCAGGGCACGAGGGCTTCCTTGGCAATGAAAATGCAGATGAGCTTGCAAGAGGGGGTTCTACAAACAACTTTGTAGGACCAGAACCATTTGTAGGACTCTCACAAGGAACTATTAAAACAGCCATGAAAGAGCGAGTTAGATGGAAGCACCAGGAAGAGTGGAACAATCTAACGGGGCTCAGGCATTCAAAGCTCTTTATGCACGAAGTAGACTCGGGCTGGAGCAAAAAGCTTTGGAAATATAGCAAAAGACAACTCAAACTCATAACGGGGGTGTTTACGGGACACTTTGGGGTCAAAACTCTCTTGGCCAAAATGGGTCTTTCTGACAGCATAGACTGTAGAATGTGTGGCGAGGAAGAGGAGACAATGAAACACCTGATGTGCGAATGTCATGCCCTCGCCAGACAAAGGATGAAAGACTTCGGAACCGGCTATCTGGAACCGAAGGAGGTCAAAACGCTACCGCTAGGGTGCATCCTCAAACATATTGAGTTGATAGAACAATCCCTGGGGTAGGCGAAACAGGGGGCAATTACACAAAAGATCCCAATGGGTCGAAGTGTATCCGTAAGGGCCCCGCAAATAAGATAAGATAAGATAAGATGGCTGTTTATGTATTTAAGTATCTATATGTATCTGTCTATTATGTATATCGTCGCCTGGTACCCACATCACAAGCCTTAATTGAGCTTACCGTGGGACTAGGTCGATTTGTGTATGATGTCCCAAGATAATATTTATTATTAAAATTGTACGTTTTCTTCAGTGACTGCGGTTGGCGGCCGTCCAGTCTTCGCCTCATCTTCAAAGCTCGCCCGTCCTAGAAGTTCAAAACAGTTTTGAGGTTTTAAACCTTTTTTAAAATCATAATAAATTATAACACGAAAATCACGTCGAGTGAGCTCCATTGTTGCGTAAAATTCCCACCAAAAATGACCAGTAAAAAAATAATTAAAAATAGAATCCAAAGATTTTCCAAGTGTTCCATATTTGAATTTATAACCAAATAACCTGTCTTTACAATGGTATATAACTGGCCAGTATCGATCAAAGGACCATGGAGTATCTAACTTCTTTTGGCATGAACCTCGTAGTGGGTATTTTATAGACGCTTGGCGCGCTTACTAGCGAGTATCTTAAACCAAGTCATCAGCGCGGCACGGGTCGCCACAGGCCCACTACATCTGTCAGATTGTGGTCATGTTTGTCGCTCCCGTATGAAAATAAATTGTTTTAAGATGTTATCTCTTTGAGTATAACTTCGATCAATAGAGTGTGTGCTCATAGTGTAAATAAAATAATTGCTAAGGCATTTATTAATATTTATCTCTGAAACATAACCGAATCCAGAAAAGTATGACATTATTGTCTCAAAACGTGGTCAGGAATACCTTTAAAGTTTGTCGGTATACTCATTTCCATCCTGTATTTTTAAACAATACCCAGTGAATTTGTTTTTAATTTCAAATAATACTTACTATTCGGATTTAATTATTGTTAGGTACAAATTGTTTAAAGAGTCAACAATGTAATATCTTGCTCCTATAATAGGAATCACCCCGTATACTTTGCAGGTTTCTATGAGTAGGTAATAGGAGTTGATATAGTATTTTTTACTGAAGAATAATTTCAACAATGAAACAATTCTAGTAATTTAAGTTTCCTTGAATCTAGATATAACACAAATGAGAAACCTTTGGAATAAAATTCGTTGTTACTCGTAATTCCAAATTGAAATGAATTCTCTGTTTCATATATTTTTCAAGCTATGTTAAAATTCTGTATTTATTTCAAATAAGAGTGCTTGTAATTAATTTATCATGTCCCGACCAAAATTTCGATAAAACTTGAAACTTACAATATAATATTGCTGCGTTACTTACACAACATCGTATCTGAAGCACTTATTTGATGGAAAAAAACGTCCGTATTTATAATGAAAGAAAGGTCATATTCCTATGAATTTATTGGTGTAGATCCGAGATTAAGTACAGTGACGATATAATATTAAATCTCAATTTTGTAAGTTTTTGCTCATTGAAGAGATTATAATCAAACTGATAGGTTTTCGGAATCAGACTCATTCAGTTTTGTAGATTAAAATTGCTTGAAATATTGGAAATTCATGTGTTAAGCTGCGATATAAATGTAATGTTGAAGCACTGTGGCCGTGGGGGCCTACCTGCGCGTCGCCTCTATAAGGACATTTCCAAGCACCTTATAGAGGCGTCGGGTGACCAGAGGGCTGGCCAGTATTTCGCGCAAAGACAGCATAGCAGTCCAACGCGGCAATGCGGCCAGCCTTCTGGGCACTCTACCTCCCCAGCAGGATCTGGGGCAAATTTTTTATTTATAATTTATTTTTACTGTGTTAATACTTTATTCTTGTTAATGTAATAGCGTGTTCAGATATTTTTGACCGCTCCGGAAACTACGATATTTGATGCCGAATTTACCTACTGCAATAGAATGAAGCCATTATTCAACACCCCAAAAGCTTCCAGAGGGACAATTGCAAAGTTATTAGATACGATTCGAACTCAGTTCTAACTACCGACACTATTTGAATGCCAATACAACTAGCAATGAAGTTACGAGTAAATTGCTTAAATTGTCTGCAACATGGGTATTAGGGTGTCCCATATTTTACGAGTTATAGAAATTAATAACGCATACCCCCTAAATCGGTTTCTTTTACCTCAAAACACACTGAAAAAAATCTGTTCATTTCTGTAACTGCAACCCGTGCCGACTTTCATGCCATTTTCCTATACAATGTATGAAAATTACCAATTTTTTTTTCGTTTTATTATTTTTTTCTATGGCATTAACTTATACTACTGTCTGATAAAAAAATTATCATAAAATAACTTCATGAGAACAGAAAAACAATGCATTATTATCAACTTACTGTCTGACAAATTTTTTCATAGTAATATGTATGGGAATTTCAGATGAAAGTCGGCACGGGTTCCTGTTACAGGAATGAGCAGATTTTTTTTTCAGAGTGTTTTGGGGTTAAAAAAGCCGATTTAGGGGGTATGCGTTATTCATTTCTAAAATTCGTAAAATATGGGACACCCTAACGGGTATCTTTCAAAAATACGTATCCTGAATTTGTTCTGTTGAAATTTCAGTCTGTTTCGAAAGTTACAAAAAGAAATAAAGACTGTAGTGTCACCTTTGCTAGAATTGTAGCATGAAAACCGAGTGCAATATATGCAGATTTCATTTGCATTTTATTCGACATAGCTGGAGGATTTGTAAAACCGTTCAATCATCAACATATCGAGGGTTGCGTGGTAAAACCTGATAAGTCGAGATAAATAATAATTGAAATAACAATCTCACGTAAGTGTCATATAGTTCGTATAAAAAAAAAAAAGGTTTGTTCGACGTATCGGGTTTCACGACGCCACCCTCCAATCCTCGAATGGACTAATTTCTACTTCAAAAAAATATAATGAAAAGGTTCAACTCACTCATCTTTTAGTGACTGCGCGCGACAGGTTTCGGAGAGCCTATTAGGTATCCATAATCATACAGCCGTGAAGATTTGCAATTTACTGCCGCAATTATTGAAATGCAAGTATCTGCAAGAGTAAGAGACACATATTTGCAACTCCTTGCATATGACTTTGTTTCAAATCTTGCGGATGTTAAACAATGAATGCTCGCTAAGGACTGATCAGAATTGGATAATGGGAGACCTAGGCTCTTCGAAAGATGTCGTCATGAGAGCTGACTGAGCGATCGAAGTGTCACTGACCAATTGACCATTCTTCGATAGAAGATTGATGATGGGCAGCAGCGGCGTCGTCATAGTGGACACGTGGCATTTACCGCCTAATGCGTCTATACGAATTCTTAATAGGAGAGGCCTACGTCCAGCAGTGGACTGAGATAGGCTGATATGATTCTACCTCATAAGTAGATCGGAATTCTTTAGAGAGTATAATAATGGAGGGTTTGTTTGTTTGCCAGACCGCTGCGAAATTAATTTAATTTGGCTAGCAATTACGCCCCGTATAGGTCTAAAGAGCTCGTAGCGGTTATAGGTAAATTTAATTACAAAATCCAATGAATTTCGATAACGAAGTTATTCCAAGTAATTATGTTAAATTCATTTTATGATACGCATGTTGACTGAATCGCTCGAAATTTTATATTTATTTGAACCTAAATAATCTAATCCTAAAGCCAAAGTGCCTTACTTCGAATATACGTATAGTTGAATAAACATTAAATAAAACTAACCACTTATAATAAAAGCTTGTAAAATTTTATTAAGGTTTGCCCAGATGGTTAGGTTGGGCAACTTTCCCCGTTTAACCCTCGATAAGTTTTCGTTAGGGGTCCCTGTGGTACTTCTTTAACAATAATTATACTTCATAACCACGATATTTTAATATAAAATGCTTTCAATTAATTTTCATTACTTACGAGTAGCAATGTACCAAGAGGAAGTTTCATAAGTTGCGAAACTTCTATAGAGAATGTTCTCGGCAATTGAAATTTTACGAGCAATCTTATCACGCCAAAACCGTTGAACCTCGTTTACTCACTTGTGAAATACAATATTCGACATAACATTTTTTTTCTCAATGAAAACTTATTCTTAAATTCTCATAAAATTCTCGGAAATTTCCCAGTATATTCCCACAATTTTGAGAATTTTCTGCAACTTGTACCTACATTGCTACTTACGAGTTTCAGTACAACACTTGAGAGATAGAAATCGTCTCCTAACTTAGCATGTCTATCAGTATCGTTTGTTTCATTCGGTCTTATCAACATGTCTGTAAAACAGAAAGGGACAAACGGCTTGCTACCTTATCGACTTGCTAAAAACTAAACGTTTAATGAATAATGTAATGGGGTTACCGGGTTGTCAAAATAAAAACACTGTTTGGTAATAAATATAAATAAATAAATATTTTAATTGGGAAACTTTACACAAAGTGACCGAGTCTCACGATAAGCTAAATAAGGCTTGTAATATGGGTATCAAATGACGATATACATAATATAAATAATAGATGGATAATAATTATACACACCTAGATCAAAACAGTATTAACTCAAAATTTGTCTATGTTTAGCTTAGGCTATATTCGTGATCTACAAAGTTCGTAGATCTCAAATATACCCTTAACTAAAAACATATATATATAATTATATATATATTTTTTGAGTTAATACTGTTTTGATCTATGTTTGCGATTCATAATTATTATACTTAAATAAATAGACAGCTACGACTAAGGAACAAATATTTTGTGGTAAATAATAGTAGGTACATTGTGCGTGATGCATACAAAGTTTTTCATCACACTTGCCGACAAAAAAGTAAGTTTTATGACATAATATTATTAAATGACGTACTGACATTTCTATTACTCCCTAGGGAATTTCACTTTTCTATTACTCCCGCTTCGCACGCAAGCAATGGCATAGAAGTGTGATGAAAATACATAAATAATGCCCTCGCAAGAATTCGAACCCGAAAGTCCCAACTTCGTAGGCAGGGATACTACCAACTAGGCTACGGAGGCTGACAAATAATGAGTAATTTTAGTAACTTACTTGTATTTCAATTTAGTTATTTTAGGACTTTGAAGGTTCGACTCAAAAGTATTCAAATTAGATTGTTTTCAACACCTGGCAGCTTTGTAAGCTACTCAGTGTAAATTGAATACGGTTAAATCTCTTAAAGACGATTAGTCTAGTTCAATAATTTGTAATAAGAATAATTTGTAATTCTTATAACAAATTATTGAACTATAAGTTGGGACCCTTTAAACGAAGCATGAAAAAGCAGCATCTAGCGGGCCAGCAAGGTGGTGGCAACTAACAGGTTACTGCTTGTCTCCTGTTCGTTGCCGCGATTTGGGCTCTACTTTTCACTTACGATCAGGTGGAGTGGAGCCACTTTATTGTGCCAACATAAAAAAATTAAAATAAATAAAACGTTCACATCATCGACGTATTTCAGTCCACTTCTAGAAATAGGCCTATCTCATTATTTATAGTAATTAGGACATATTTTTGCTGGTGGTAGGACCTAGCGCAGGGTCCGCCCGGATAGCTACCACCGTCTTACCCGTTAAGGTGCATTCAGACCAAACGAGCATCCGCTATTCTATCCCCCACTAATCTAAACTAATCACGCTTTTAGTAACGATCGAATTTCGTAGAGTAGGGGGTTAGAATAGCGAATGCTCGTTTGGTCTGAATACACCTTCACCCGTTATCCTGCAGCTAAATAGTAGTGAGTTCCAGTTATGGGGTAAGATAGCCGGTGTTAATACTGGCATAGATAGAGGCAATCCATCTAAGTCCTCAGGGTAGGCAGCGCATTGGCGATTTTTTGGTCACTATGTCCATGGGCTGTAGTTCCTGCTTTCCATCAAAAGCAAATACCGCGTCTTATACCATGAACTATCAATAGCAATTATACGCAAATATTGAAAAACGTATTGTGTAGCATCATATAATCTGAAAAAAACGTTTAGGTATACTTGGTTGCATTATTTAAACATACTCATATACTCGTAAATATTTGATTGGATTCGATTGAAGTGTCGCCGAAAATTAAATAACTAAACATCGAATATGGGCAGCAGCATCAACATATTAGACACACTACCTGCGATCGCCAACCCGCTTGCCCAGCGTGGCGATTATGGGTATTGCCTCCTAAATCCTAATGAGTCCATACGCACAAGGAATAGGACAGTAGATTGTAATAGGCTGATTATGATGATGATGATGATTATTATTAAAAAAGAATGTGTATTAGAGTGTCCCAAATTTGACTTTTTTACGCAAGACCTACCAAAAGCCTCGAAATAAATTGTAGATTACGGGAAAAATAATAAAAAAAAATTTTGACTAAATCTTTAGGGCTCTACCATCATTTGAAGTTTTCAAATAAGAACTTTTTAATTCGGCTCCCTGAGCTGAAAATTAAAAAATGATAATTTTCATGCAATGTAGATTTCTAACAAGCTATAAGTTGAGGACAGAGGGCGCTGCTGTCAAGTAAACATCGGCTCTATACTTTTATTTCGTAAATAATATTAAAAGCATGTTTATTAGTATAAGTTATAGTGTATAGTGTAAATAAACGTCATATATTCCAGTGAAAACGTTATCTAAACATAAATTAGTGAAAAAAGACTAAATATCGGTACAATACTAAGGGAACTCAAATAAAGTGTTAAGACATGTTTTGACTTAAACTAAGACTACTGCTTTTAGTCGTAGTGTTCATAGTGTTAAAAATCTCGTTATTAGCAGTGAACATTTTGTGTTATTGTGAGAAATACAGCAAATTAACATTTTAGTGACCGTTTCTGGATTTAAAAACTTAAATTTGACCTGAACCGAATACACCCGAAGTCAGACGAGGCCAAAATGCTGTTTTGAGATCAGTGCCACCTAGCGAGCGAGTGATCTAAACTGTGGTCAATACATTATACGATTTGGAATTGATAAACCGATAAATTACTAAATCAAATCTAAAAATGACATTAACATGCACAAAATGTCAAGATACTGTAACAGATAAGAGTTATTTACAATGTTCTCTCTGCAAGAGTTACTACCATTTAAAATGCACCTGTATATCAGAAAAATTATTTAATTTAATGACGTCGGAGAGTAAATCAAAATATGT
This sequence comes from Thaumatotibia leucotreta, assembly GCA_025490895.1. Classification (NCBI taxonomy): domain Eukaryota; kingdom Metazoa; phylum Arthropoda; class Insecta; order Lepidoptera; family Tortricidae; genus Thaumatotibia; species Thaumatotibia leucotreta. The sequence goes on from JALPQI010008839.1 coordinate 16,820, forward strand.
ATGTTTATCATGCCGCGAGGAAGGAAATGCATATCACGAGACACCACACCGACGACTCAAAAGTCCTTTACCACATTGCTCTTGGGATAATGTGACTAAACGGAAAAAAGTCATAGTCAATATATCGACGCAAAATTCATTTGGTGAATTGTCCGATGATGACGATTGTTCTGAGTCCAGCTTACCGAGGCATGATTTAAATCGAAGTTTTACTGAATTGCGAATGAATAATAGCTACGTCATAGACGAACTAAAGGAAAAAAATAACATATTATCTATTAAGTTGCAGTCAGCCGAAATGGAGATTACGCGATTACTATCAGAAAATTATAGTATTGCAAAACGCCTAAACGACTGCGATTTAAGAGTGAAACAACTGACTAACATTTGCAAGTCTATAAGTACGTCAAAACCGTCATCAAAGAAAAAACGCAGATCAGTTAACCGTACACGATTAGACTTTTCAATTGAGCCCGAGGAACTTTCTCCACAAATGACCCACAGATCATCGAAAACAAATACCCCTGTTTCCCTTACTCAAAAAGCACCGCATGAAACTACTCATGTCCCCTCCAAAACCATACTGGATTGCAAATTAATTACGACGCCACCTGTACCGACCGTAATGTCGCAAAAGGCAACATCTCAATCAATAAGTCACCTAGCAAGTAACAATAATGCATCGATGAAAAAAAACAAAATTAACACGTATCGGTTTTCCCCGCCTACCTACCAGAATCGCCACATTACATTTAAAAACATACATGAAAATCAGTTTCATGAAGACTTGCAACAGAGAATGAAACTTGGGTTAACTAAAAGAAAATTAATTATATTATGCGACGAACAGGGCAAAGGTCTAGGTGTATTGCTCAATAAACTGTACGGTACTTATTTTAATATAATTTGCTACACACACCCAGGAGCCACCACAAAAAATGTCTTACGCCTCGTAAATAACATCACAGAAACTCTTAGTAAACATGATTATCTGATAATACTTACAGGTGCTAACGATGTCAATCCGAATGATATGTTTGCGAATTTATATTGCGCAATTCAAACATCAAGTCACACAAACATTTTACTATCACAGATCACCCAACACCGTTATTTAAATGAAAGACTCGTAAATAAGAACATACGTCGAATTTCAATGGAATTTCAACACTGCGAGGACATTAATCGTGACTTTGAATCAAAACGAGACAATTATTTATTATTGAACACGTTAGCGGAGAAAGTATTTTATAAAATTGCATGTTCACTATACACATCGGAATATCAACTGCAGCTGTTACGACGCAATATTTGTAAGATTCAAGCTCATGAAACAAAAACATCAACGGGTTCTGAGTGCAGGCCTGACACCGACGCCGCGCATGTTACGACTAATCTACCTGATAAAATACAGCCTAAGGGGTCGGCGTGCGAGAACGGGTTTTTTCGTTGCAAATACCCATGAAAACAAGATTGGCGTTATGCATCAAAACATCGCGGGCGCAATTAGTAAACAAGACCTACTGAATTACACTATATTAGACTTAGAAAAAGATGGTTCGCATGTAGATATCCTGTGTTTGTCAGAAACGAATATCCCGAAAGGATCGGAAGTTAACCTAAAATTAAATAATTTCAACATAAGTTCCCATTTTTGTCGAAATCGTACAAAAAGGGGTGGAGTTGCGATTCTTGTCCGACAGGGATTGGCTTATACCCCAATCAAAGAGGTTTCCTCGCTATCGGAATCGCATATTTTTGAATGTTGCGCAACTCACATTCCGCAATACAACTTAGTAATAATTTGTCTGTATACAAATCGAACTCCATCATCATCATCATCCTCGTTCTTTCTGAAACTTGATGAAATGCTTAGAATTGTCTGTAAAAATAAGCGAAGGAAATATATATTGTGTGGTGATTTTAATATTGATGTTATGAAACAATCGTTAATATCAAAAGAGTTTATACAAATCTTAGAAACCTACGGTTTAAAATTAACTATTAATGAACCGACACGAATCACTGCTCATTCAAATACATGTATAGACAACATAGCTACTAGTCTTCATGACGTCACTGTAAAAATTTGCGACTTAGGTCTTTCCGATCACACGGCACAACTATGCCAGATTCCTGTACAAAAAAGGTTTTTGCCACCCTTAAAATGGTGGTACGAAATCAAAAGAGATTTTCATCACGATAATCTGCAAAAATTTATGAAATGTCTACAGAGTTTAACTTTTGACGATATTTTTAAGGAAAATGATGCATCACAGGCCTTCATTAAATTTTATGACCTTTTTTTACTTTTTTATAATCTGTGTTTTCCTAAAATTAGAGTGAAGGTAACAAATCATTGTAATCATAAAAAGTTAACTTTGGCAATGAGAAAGTGTTGTAGTAAAAAGAGACAATTATACTTGCTCAGTAGACAGTCAAAGTATTGGAAATCTCAGTATGTAAATTACACACGTCTTTTAAAAAAATGTATACTGTCCCATCAAAAAGCGAAAAATTTAAAATACATAAATAAAAATAACAATAAGTGCAAAGCGGTTTGGAATTTAATTAAAAAATATATTACATCAGATTGCAATAATAAATCTGTGGAAAAATTAGTCATAAACAATAAATGTATTGAGGACCCACGAGAAATTGGGAAATATTTTAATACTTATTTTATTAACTCTATTCGTGATAATGTGACAACAAACACTTGTAATGACATTGATATTCCTAATTATGATGCAACAATTTATCTACATCCTATAGATGAATTTGAACTTATAAATATTTTAAAAAGCCTTAACAATTCTAAATCTGTAGGCTATGATGATCTAAGGACGGATATTATAAAACTAAGTATGTTTGTTATCGCAAAACCACTTACTCATGTGCTCAATCTATCTTTAATGCAGGGTAGTTTCCCTGAGGTCCTTAAGAAGTCTGTTGTTAAACCTCTTTATAAAAAGGGTGATAGAACTGAAGTGGGTAATTACAGACCTGTGACGCTAATACCTATTTTTTCTAAAGTTTTCGAAAAGGTTATGTACAACAGGTTAGTGCATTTCTTAGAAAGTCAGAATGTGATAGATGAACAGCAGCATGGATTCCGGAAATCCAGGTGTACTTCTTTGGCAACTTTTAAGCTTATAAGAAATGTATTGAAAGCCATTGATGATAAGATTCCAGTCACCGTCCTATTCATGGATATGAGTAAGGCGTTTGATTTTGTAAATCATAGGCGGCTATTAATAAAAATGTATAGATATGGTATACGTGGTCCAGCACTGGACTGGATTAAGGGATACCTTAGTGGCCGAAGTCAATGTGTTGAGACGGTTAGGTATTGCTCAAAATCAAACACGGTGATGTCATATAAATCAACATATGTCAATAATAACCATGGCGTGCCACAAGGAAGCATATTAGGCCCTTTACTTTTCTTACTATACATTAATGATTTGCCAAAATATCTATCACATGAATGTATTTTATTCGCAGATGACACCTCCATTATTATAGACTGTAAGGACATACGTAATTATAATGATGATATTAACAGGACATTGGCTAAAGTTGTTAATTGGTTAAATATTAATAATTTAAAGGTAAATCTAAGTAAGACGAATTTTATGCAATTTCATACTGACCGTGGTAGCTCGCAAAATCTTAATATTTATTATGACAACAATCCTATTGAAGAAGTTCAGCATACAAAATTCCTAGGTTTGATAATCGATTGTAACTGTAATTGGCAAAAGCAGGTGGATTGTGTCATTTCTAGAATAAATAGTTTCACTTATGCACTAAGAAGAATAGCTAAGACTGTATCTCTACAAGCTGCCCTAGCTGCATACCATGGTTATGTAGATTCAACACTTCGCTATGGGTTAGTTCTATGGGGATATAATAAAGATAGGGAACAAGTATTTCTTGCACAAAAACGCTGCATTCGAGCAATTTTTGGCATAGGCCAAATGGAGTCATGTCGTCCATTATTTATAGATAATGGAATTCTCACCTTTCCTTGCCTGTATATATTAGAAGCTTCGGTATTTGTGCATAAATACAAGACCCAATTTTTGGATGTACAACAGCTGCGAACCCGAAAAGTCCGAGAACAATACAGGCACAAACTGTTTAGGCCCGCGGTCAAGTTAGCACTTTCCGCAAAAAATGCATACAGTATGTGCATAACTATATATAATAAGTTACCACACACTTTTAAGAGCCATAATTTGAGTAAATTTAAGACATTGGTTAGGACATGGCTTAAAGATAAATGTTATTATAGTTTTAATGAATTTTTAAATGATTAGTTTTGTTCCAAATGTAAATATTGTAAATTTAATTTATTATTCCTGACATAATATTATTGTTAATTTTTTTATATGTTTATATTGACATATCCTTCTAGATTAAATTGCCATTGTATAATATAATAATAGATAATATTTTGTAAATAACAATGTGAATTATTAGTCGCGTAGCATGTTATACGTATGTACGCCTGAAAAGGTAGAAATTGGTGATTCTTTTAAAACATAGCAACTGTAACTGCAAATGTAACCCAATCTCCACATACGTTAATAAATTTCATTTCATTTCATTTCATTTCATAAAATTGAAAATGAGAAGATAAAATATTTAATGTAATATGGATTTTTTTAAATTATGTTTTGCCTATTTTTTTTATTTATTTATTTTTACAAAAAAAATACTACAATCATATTTTGGCATACGATTTTTTTCGAAAAAATAGAAAAAATTAAATCTTAACACTGCGATAGAGCCCTAAAGATGACATATATATTTTTTACTCGTTTCGAAATGTGTGTAAATTTACGAAAAAATTGATGCCTGTCGGGAAACTGAAGCTCAAATTTTTTTTCCATACATTGACGGGACACTCATGGTATCTTCAATTATAGATTTTTGTGGCGTATCTTACACTTTACACGTGTAAGTTTATGCGTGGTGAAAATGAACCTAGTTTTAACCTGATTTTAGTTATCGCCAGATTCACTCACTGTATATTTGGCAAATATTATTCTTGTTGTCATTTTGTAAGCGGCTAAAAAGCCTCCCTTACAATATTGCATGTAATCATGTCGTTAAGGATATTTTTCCTAACTTCTGTTTCAGCATTGCATTCTTTATGCTAGTTATACACTTCCTTGAATGCTAAATGGGGTTTTATCACGAACAATGAACTTTTGCACTTTTTGATTATTACGTCTTTGTTGATTTTGGTCTGTTAGTCATTTTCATTCAAATAAGCATACGTACTATTTTGATAAATACATCGTCTTTCAAATGGTTATATACTATCGATTAACAACTTAAACATAGTATACCTACTCGTAAAATCATCATAATGGACACATTACTGCCAGTGCCATCGCCAATCCGCTTGCCCAGCGAGACGATTATGGGCATTTACCTGTAATGCGTTTATACGCGTATTTAATACTAGAGGCCTACGTCCAGAAGCGGACTGAGGTAGGCTAATGATTTGTGTGTGACTTACAAAGGACTATGCGTCAAAATGGACCAATAACCAACAGAGCTGGGAATAGTGGAATTAAAAAGGCCTGCTTATATACTTTATTTCATTATATAGGTGCAAAATTGAATTCCATTGGGTAGTTTTATATGAGTAAGGCGTTCTGCAGGTACTCTCTAAGTAAATCACCGTCGTCAACACACCAATCATCATAGTAGTCTGAGTAAAATACAATTATCTCCGTTTTGCAATGGAATTGAACATAGCGCCCGTAGAATTAAATGAAATAAATGTAAATACCTATTTAATGAGTTTAATGACACCACTTTCAGCTCCGTTGGTTTTTGGTCCACTCTTCATACAAATTTGCCCATGGTCCTTCGGGTTTCTAAGATTTGAAATCGAGGCCGAGAAGATCAGAAATAACTCAAGTGACGCTCAATTTACTCAGGTATTTTGTTTTACGTTATCGTGTTACCTCCTTGTCTTCGTCCCTTTTCCCTACTTAACCTTTTCATCCACATTATTCTGGGTAAGGTTTGATAGAAACTCGGTTTATTTTGATTGAACTAGACTCAATCGTTTTATGTGTATTGTGTTAGGTAGTTCGATTTCGTTGAGAGGTAGAAAAAATAAATGTTTTTCTTGTGAATTTCTAGACGGTCGCCTTAGTTACAGGACCTAAAAACCAGCCAAGACGTTAAATGCATGGTTATACGAGTTCTTTTAATCATGACTAGATATTTTTGTACCTACGGGGTCATTTGACAATAAAGTTCCATGTTTCTTAGATTGGATGAAAAATTTAAGAAAACTTCAATACAACGATGTTAAAAACGGTTCCATTTGTACTAAGATTTATTTTTACATTTGTAGTCAGTATTCTTCTAGTATTTTCTACAAGAAATGCCAGATGACCCGTTTTCGTTGACCGTGAGTGTACTTTAGCTGTTTATCAACAAGAAAAACGATTTTTACCAAAAACACAAATCGCAATAATCTTCTTACTTTGTCCCAAGTTGCTTGAAACATGAACAGCAAAATGAATCATTGAAACGAAGAAATTATTCCCGACCTCTATGAGAAATATTAAATTTGATAGCAGACACAGAGTGTACTCGTCAGTGAGATACGACACTGACATTAAATAATTAACATAGAATGAAGACACTGCAAAAAATATGGGGCAAGTCTGTCATAGACCAAGGTTCGAGTTTCGCCAGATACAGTGGTTTTATCTTCCCCCTATTATCATGTCCTGGCAAGTTTTGATCATGGCGGCTGGAAAGTTGTGCGAGTGAGAACAGCGATCATGAGTTATCAAGTTGCTGATGACGTATCCTATTTTGGCAGCATGTCAGCAACCCTCCGAAATTGTACTGGCCGCAGGTCGGGTATTTAACTCATCGCGTTTTTGCGTTAAGTTTTAGGCACTTGCCTCCATTTTTTGACTTTCACGCTCATCGTTGTAGTATGCTTCTACTTCGATCGATCTTGTGCCGAAGACTCCTAGAGCAAAAGGTTGGTGTCAGTTCTACTTGTCTTCATTTGTCGAAGATTTACACGCTCATCGTTATAGTATACCTACTTCCACTTCGACCGATCTTGTGCCAAAAACTCCCAGAGCGATGGATCTCCGCATGTGGCGCTTCAGCACAAATCTATATAACGCAAAAGCAGGCCACCCTGCGTCCGCTTGTTATTTTACAGCTCAGAGTGACACCTAGTTGGTATTCGCACAGTCTAAGATCGCATGCCATGCTTGTGTGAGTGAGATAAAACATGTCAGGGTAACTGTCACCGGAGAAGAGGGCCGCACGTTCGGAGGGAAGCAGAGGATATTGTGCGTTAGTAATATTTTATTTTATTACACAATGTCAAGAGTAGAATATGCGCTTAACCTTTCTGTCGTTGGGTTGGTTATCGTTGTATTGATGATAGTGCAATCGTAGGCATTTGTACAGTGAACTAATTGGAACTCTAGGATAACCGCCTAAAACGACGAAGAATCGAATGCGTCAACTTCCAACAAATATAAAAACGGAAATTGGGACTAATTTAATCTATGGCCAGGCCTGCTACGGCGAACACCGAAATTCGTAAATTTCGGAGATTTGTCTCTGTCACACCAACGAAGGCGTCATTAGAGTGACAGAGACAAATACCCGAAATTTGAGAACTCAACTAAAACGAACTCAGGGTCAAACAACGGAAGCTCGGGTGGTTTCCAGAAATAATCTTGCGGTCCAGAAATTCCATTTCAATTTTGGGACGAAAATTGGCACCTTTTGACAAGACTGCGTCTAAATTGGACTGATGGCTTGGCAGGTTCAATTATCTTAATCGAGAACTTTATTTTTGGTTTTTATTATTTATTTGTCTGAGGTTTTTGGGAGAGAGTATCGTTCACAGATAACCACTGTGTTGTTTTTATTGGAAGAAAGTGAGTCTATCTATACACAATTACAGAGTAAAAAGATGACGTGAAATATAAATTGGTAACTTTCTACCTACATTATAGTACAAATAAACGTTCAATTTATATTTCTCGAACTATAGTTATAACATAAATTTCAGAAATAAGCATTTCTGCAAACATGTGTCAGTAATTTATTTATTTTTTGCATTCTTAACTCCTCAAGCTACAAATGAATAAATCACTGAAGTCACACACCATACTGAATCTTCTTTAAAAAATAGTTCTTAAATTTTATTGACAAATTGTCAATTTCTGTATTAACCTACGAGTATATACACTAAACTCTGGTGGCCACTTTAAGGAAAAAGAAGCGTTGGACATCCTCCAGCTCGATAGGCCGAAGATATTACGCTTCTGGGTAAGATTGGCACAAGACCGAGACGAATTGTGTACGCGAAGAGAGGCCTATGCTCAATAGTGGGCGCTCACGGACTGAAGATGATGATGACAATAAAACTGCTGTTTAAAAACAATTGTTGGGTCCATTAAATTAACCCTTTAACCCTTTAAAGGTCATCTTTTTGTATTTTTTTCTTGTACAGAATTTTTCATACATATATAATGGCGTTGAGGCTTGAACACACGATTTTTTCGAGTCTTGCCCGTTAAAGGGTTAATGAGCAAGACTCAAAAAAATCCTGGGTTCAAGTCTCGACGACATTATATACCTAGTACGGAAAATTCTGTACAAGAAAAAAATACAAAAAAATAGTGCTATGGGCTAGTCGTTTTTGAGAACGGTGCCCTACAAAGGGTTAAACATTTCGCGCAGTGTTTTAAAAAGTACTACGTTCAAGGCCTATCGAAGCCACGATTGACGTGTTACCTCCCCGTCACTCTTACGTTCGAATCTTCAAGTGTGAGAGACCACATAGGCAAAATCGCACAATCATTTTTAGGGGCATTTATGAGCTGGCGTTAGATGTCCGCGTTTACGTCATAATATTTATAGTTGCAGGCCTCTTTCTTTGTGATCAATTTATTCGGTTTTAATTTGGTTTTAACACACCACAAAAACTTGATGATTTTAGGTACGAACATTCAGTCAAAATTAAGCAGACTCGTGAAACATAAAATAACATTTCTCAGTCAGTACCCTAATTGTTATTACGGCTTCCTCACAATTTGTTAGCGACAATTGAGTTTTGAGGCAAATTGTAACGTTTAGAGTGAAGATGAAATAGATCACAGTTCGTTCACATTGTAAATTCCGTGGAACAAAGCTACGTTATTATTCGTTACGAAAAATATTTAAACACGAGATATGATTTATAAGTAGAAAATTACGAGACGGCACGGGAATTAATAGAAGTATCCGAAAACCTGCAAACACAAAATTACGAAAATAAACAAAATAAAAAGAAATACTCAAAATGCAAGCTAGTCAACATTTCACATGCATGTGTATTTTTAATAGGCTTAGGCCTAATTTAATTACAAAGACATATTATTATGTTATGTTACGGAGGGACGCTCGACCGGACTCGAGCGGGTTGTCGAGCATCCAATGTGATCATTCTCCACATTTCCCTTAGCTAGAGCTGCAGGTTAATGTTCTGGTAGCGTTCCCCCAATATTTCCTTACAAAGACATAAGAGCTATCTTAAGAGTGTTACTTTTCGGTACACAACTATAAATGAAATCCAAATCTTTACAGCCTCCGTAGCCTAGTTAGTGACCCTGCCTACGAAACTTGAGGTCCCGGGTTCAAATCCCAGCGAAGGCATTATTTGTTTATTTATTTATCAGAAATCCCTTGATCGTGGCTATATTTTAGTACCTATTATGTATCCATTTCTATCGTGAGACTATTTACAAAACATAACTCACATTCAAGCCTAAAGACCAGAAAAAAGTTCATCATCAATATTTTTATCACAATATTTCATCTGTCAACGTATTCTTCTCCATCAGAAGAGCAGTTTAAATGAAAAATCCACGCAAAGCGAAAAAGTACCTTTAAAATGTACTTTATAACCTTTCCCCTCACGCGGGGTTTTTATCACGGCTTTATGAGCTAGTGACGTCACGGTAAAATGATGATTAGGGGAGAGTGGAGCAAAATGGACATTCGTAAGGTAAAGGTACATTAGTCACAACTAAACACTTATACAATTTGTATTTAATGGATATGTGTAATAATTTAATGGCTAATAACGAATTACTCATTTCAATACCGAACAATAAATGTCAATATTACTTTTCGTTTTACAAAAAATTCAGGGGCCTTTTTCTCAAAGCTTGTAGCTTGTAATACAAGCGGAAGTCCTTATCTAATTTAATGATGTTAAAAGAGACGTCCACTTGTATTACAAGTCGCAGGCTTTTGAGAAACGGGTCCAAGGTTGCATTTTAACGATGATGGGCACTTGCATAGTTTTATTCCCTAGATTTTCTTCTTAAACGCCCAGTAACTAGTCTTATTGTGCGGTAATAAAGGTAGAATAGAATACGATCGAATTTTATTTCGTACTGATCATACATCGTCATCAACATTTTGGTAAATTACAAAATCGACTATCGGTGCCGGTACTAATGTATCACGATATTGTTTCGACCATTATTTTTCAAATAAATCGGATAAAAATTTCGGATAAACGTTGTCCGCCGTGACCTTCTTACCCCGCCATCCCCTATATCATAAAGAGGCAGTTTTAGGTTGATGCTAAAACAGTGTGTAAATGAGATTTTTCGCAGTTACTTTTTATGGTCACATGAACTCGAGTATGTGAGTTTTTCTCAATAAAAAGGTTTTTTAAAAGCCCTTCTGTGAAATTTTATTGACTTGACTTAAATAAATAAATAAATATTTGGGACATCGTACATACATCTCTATCGGTATACTCGTATGTATTTAAATAAGTATCTATATGTATCTATTTATTTTAAGTATATATGGCCACATCGCACCCAGCCCTCATCACAAGCCTGTATTGAGCTTACTGTGGGACTAGGTTGATTTGTGTAAGATGTCTCACATTTTTTGGCCTGGTTACGCACTAGTGCGTAACTTCGGAGAGCCATCTATTCTACAATAGGTACACGTGCGGAAAGGAAATTCGTAATTCGTGTCGATTTAAAATACTTCATCCAGTCATCTTTTAATTTATCGCTACTCGTTTTGAACTTAAATCGTAATTAAATTTACTATTTTAAATGTAATAAATTAGTACAGTCAACCAAAATGTGGTTTACCACTTTTCGACTTTATTACCATTCAATAGAGTCGAAAAGTGGTAAGCTATAGTTTAGGTTGACTGTACCTAATTAAAAAAAAGTAATATCACAACCTTTTTTTTTATGTGACGAAGGTAGACAACTGAGCTCTCAGTCCACCTGACCAAGCGAACATTCGCTATTCTAACCTCCCACTCTACGAAATTCGATCGTTACACAAAACGTGATTGGTTGATTTCGTAGAGCGGGGTATAGAACAGCGAATGCTCTTTTGGTTTGAATGCACCTTAAGGCGGTGGTAGCTATCCGGGCGGACCCTTCATGAGGTCCTAGCACCAGCAATAATAAACCCTCTGCTGTACGGAACATACGTAATAATACCCTTGTTTTGTGTGAGGTATCTCCCATGTTAAGGAAGGATGTTGTAAACAAAATAAATCAAAGCGCATAAACAACCCTGAAACGTCGAAATGATTAAATTGTGAGCTATTGTCAACTGGAATACGTATTTATTCATTCCCGAAGTTTCGACAGGAGCGATTGAGTAATTTATTGTATTGTTACTCGTACCGGGAAATGTTGATTTGCTTACGGATTTGCTTCTGATTATGTTGACTAAACTTTGTTACTTGGAAGGTAAAATCAGAATAATTTCATAGTGAAAACGCTGCATAAGTGCGTTTTCATAAAAGCGCATTATCGATAGCAATCTGTAGCAACTTTTGTAGATAGCAAATTATATGCTTGACAAAAAAATACAATTTTAAGCTAATACTGTTTTACTGTTACCCTTACCGAAAACACTTAAAAAAAAATCAGTGCAAATGTAATTTCTAGTGCCTATCTAGACTTCATTATTATCATTTAGTATCCAAAAAATCCAATCTCTCAAGGAATTTGTGTGATAAGGCTGCCACCGAAGTCACAGCGATTGAATGAAACGCTCGAAGTAATGCCCGTTAATGATAAAATATTGGCACGTTAAATTAAACTACATTTATACTAGAATAACAATGTTACAGAATAATCTCGAAATATAATCTGATATTCAATAATATGCATCGGAGTTTGAGGGGGTAGGAAGGGGGAGTATATACCTACTAAATTATACATGCAAATTTAAACTCTTATCTGTCGGTCTGTTACACTTTCACGCCTTTAACTATTAACTGAAACGTTTACCAAGCCAAGCCACACCGATTGCGTGTGCAAAACGTGGCGTGCGTGTTGTAGCGTATGTAAATGTCATATTAGATGGCACACCACATGCGTGGTGAGCCGCACAAGCGGTGTGCCATCTACTATGACATTTCCGACGCTACAACGCGCACATTCACGTCAGTGTTTTCCACGCATTCAGTGTGGCTCAGCCTTGAAGATAATCCCGGGTAAGGACAAATAATAGATTTTATCCCCAAAAATGTAGGTCCCCAGGCTATCGCTCATGGAACCCTACGAAAACGAAGTCAGTGCTAACAGTTAGTCTTCCAGAGACTACAGCAAACTTGTTCTTGTTCTTTGTCGCTACACTCTTGGCAAAGTGGTCGTGGCGGTCGAATCTTGAGTGGCGAGCTTCACCAGTTCACCACCCGGCGCCAATCTTCTCTCACAGCTGCGCGTCCAGTATTTTCGTGCACGGGCTGGTTTGTAACAGATTTGATCAGGTCGCTCCACTACATGGGAGACCGCGTGGTCTGTTGCCCTCAACCCTGCCCTGAACTACCAGCCGCTCGATGGAAAGCTCTCCGTGCCTTGCTATATGCCCGAAGAAAGAGAGGATTCTGGACTTAACCACTAGGGTGGGTCACTGATGTATGAAGAAAAAAAAAAGTATTTGTTTTTTACTAGCAACAGTTGTCAATAGTTCCGTAATTAGGTCGACAAAGAGTGTGCAAAATTATTTGGCCATCGGAATTAATTATCTGCCTCCGGATCTAATTGAAAGATTTCATAGAAACTTCAGTACATTTTGTACTGACCACAGTTGATATCTATGTTTTTACTTTTTATTGCAACTTGAGCTATGTTTGAGTATTGTGTTTACCTGGAAATAGCTTTTCTATAGTTATGGAGCCAAAAGAGACGAAAAAAAAGTCGAAAATAATAACTTTTTTTTTTGAAGTTCCATACATTTTAAGAAAATTACTAATCAAATCCGGAGGCAGAAAAACTTAAATTAAAAATATAATAAAAATAAGAGTGATAATCAAATATCAAATGGCACCGTTTTGTAACTATTATCTTCAGAAAATCGAAATTTTTGAAAAATGACCCACCCTATTAACCACAGAGGATAAGCGCTGCTCAATGTTTAAGTTTAGTATTTTTTTTTTCTCTCTTGATAATGTCAGACGATTCGAAAATGCTTATTAATAAGCTTACTTGAATAAAGAATAGTTTTACTTTGACTTTGACTGTAACTCATGGAGAATGGAAATGTTGGTGCGGAACTAAGTCTATGATATTTGGAGCATTCTACAGGAAACTATAGACTATAAATAGACACTACAGAGAAACTATAGAATATAGACTATAGAGGAAACCGGTAGCCTTTCATATAAATTTATACTTGACTCTACGAGTGAAAGTTGTGAAGCTCTTTAATTGCCACGAAGCACTTTAAGTGTTAGGCTGTTGTCAGAGTAACTTCTAAGTTTTGTCGTCTTACCTAATGTTGGGAAGGCATTGTCTCAATTTGTGTCTTTGAAAACTTTGATTAAATTCTACGGAAAGACTAATTTAGACTACAGTCGTAATAATTAGATAATTGACGTTATCGTAGCCTACTTTAATTATAGTTTTTTGTTTTAATTCAAACCCCAATAAACCTTTTTAAATGAGGTTTTTAATCAAATAGGTATGTATTTAATTCCTGATTACATAAGGTAGGGCAGCCGAAAAGTTAGTGTGCAAGCTGAGTAGCGTGTGTCGTGACGTCAGTATTACATTACATACACGCCGTCCAAATCCTACAATATTGATGATATTCCGATAATGTGATCGTGATATTCTTCTTCTATTCTTCAGAAGAATCTTCTTCTTTCTTAGCCGTTTTCGACCATTTCGGTGTAGGTTTCCTTCAAGTTTTCCATTTTCTCCGGCACTGAGTTACTTGCATCCAATTTGCGCCTGCGATTGTCTTCACGTCATCCAGCGCATTTGTGGTCCTTGCGGGCGCAGCTCTCCCCATGGCTTCCACTCAAGGAGACGTTTTCACCAGGATCTCTCATTACAAGCAGCGACTCCAGCCCACTCCAATTTTTACTACGCTGCTTGCTTGGTTACAATATAGAGAGGCCGGAATAGTACTGATATTCAAATTCAAATTCAAATTCAAAATTCTTTATTTATCAGAATACAGTACATTAAAGGTGTTAATTATTAATAAGATCCTTGTATTCAGCAAGCAAGCAAGCATATAAATATTTCAAAGCTATAGAATAACAATTTATAAATTAAACAGAATGTCCAGGTCTACTACTATTATACAAATGTCACAAAAATACTATTATAAATTAAATTAATACAATGTCATCGGTTCCTTAAAATTTAAATAATCCTTAACGCTGTAAAAACATTTATCCCGCAGCCATTTTGTTAAACATCGTTTAAATAATTCCCCCGACAATGTCCGCAATTCATTTGGTAACTTATTGAATACCGTAATGCTCATATTAAAAACATTTCTCCTGTATATATCTTTACAGGCCCGAGGCTTGTATAAAAGATTTAACATATGTGTTCTTGTCCTACCTTGTCTCTGCAAAACTTCACTTCTTTTAAGGTAGTATTCTGGGTGGGACTTGACAAAAACACATACGTCTCTAATATACAAACACGGCAATGGTAGTATGTTCTGTTCCTTAAATAAGGGCACGCAGCTGTCATCCATTTTAGCGTTACATATCGCTCTTATACACAGCTTTTGGATCTTAAATACCCTGTCCGAATCCACCGAGTTTCCCCACAATATCAGACCATAAGAAAGCACTGATGACACATAACCGTGGTATGCTGTTAGTGCAGCTTCTTTGGAAACGGTTAATCTAAGTTTTCTTAAAGCAAACACAAAACGATTTAATTTATTACAAATTTGATCAATCTGTTGTTTCCAATTTAGATTTTTATCTATCATATGCCCATGTCCTAAAATTTTATCATTCTTCTCTTTCGAAACATAGGCACTACCATGCAAACCGTTTTTAAACGGTTTTTATTAACTTCACCGCGTATCAACTGTCGTCGATGCTTCAAATCTTGTGATCGATTTTTCGACCACTTCTACTGCACCGAAATCAATAAAATTTGGAACTCTTATCAAGTCCCCATGACAATGCAATATTATAATATTTGTATCCTTGTATCATCAAAGCCTGATGCTGCAGACGTACTGCTTACCTTAACCGAGAGTGTTAGATACGTGAAAATGAAAGTATAGCATGTTTGGCATAATCAAATACTAACAGCCTGATCTTGACTTCCAACTCCTCACTCCTGATGCTGCAGTACTGCCTACAATAACCGCAAGGTTTGTCTTTTATCGATATCTTGATTTTAAAGAAGTTATTTAGTACTTATTAAGTAGAAAGTAAACATGCGAATTTAATACTAACGTCCAACTCCACAAATCTGATACTCCAGTGTAACTGCCTGCCACAACCGCTAGGTTTAGCGATATGTAGATTTTGAAGTACTGCTTTAGATATTTGGTAGAAACATACGGAATTATAATCATCATCATCATATCAGCCGAAAGACATTCACTGGTATAGGTCTCCCCCAGATATTGCCACAAGGACCGGCCCTGTGCCATCACCTTCACCAGGTCATGAGTCCACCTTGTGGGGGGCTTATCCACGCTGTGCCTTCCGGTACGTGACCGAGAACATGAGACTCGAGAACCTTAAGCCCCGCCCATTTCAGTTTAGCGATTCGAAGAGCTATATCGGTTACTTTGGTTCTGCTGCGGATGGTCTCATTTCTAATCCGATCTCGCAGAGAGACTCTTAGCATAGGCCTCTCCATTGCCCTTTGGGTGACTTTGAGCCTTCTTATGAGGCCCATTGTAAGCGACCACGGTTTAGTACCGTATGTCATTAATGCGGCCCTCCGGCTGATACTCATAGGGTCACGGCTGATAAGGTGACAGCGTGAGTGGTTCGCGTAGGGCGGGCCGTCGGGCCTGCGGCCCTCCAGCTGATAGAGTGACAGCGTGAGTGGATCGCGTAGCGTAGGGCGAGCCGTCGGGCCTGCGGCCCTCCAGCTGATAGAATGACAGCGTGAGTGGTTTGCGTAGGGCGGACCATCGGGCCTGCGGCCCTCCAGCTGATAGAGTGACAGCGTGAGTGAATCGCGTAGGGCGAGCCGTCAGGCCTGCGGCCCTCCAGCTGATAGAGTGACAGCGTGAGTGGGTGGCGTAGGGCGAGCCCTCGGGCCTGCGGCCCTCCAGCTGATAGGGTGACAGCGTGAGTGATTCGCGTAGGGCGTGCCGTCGGGCCTGCGGCCCTGCAGCTGTAGAGTGACAGCCTGAGTGGGTCGCGTAGGGCGAGCCGTCGGGCCTGCGGCCCTCCAGCTGATAGGGTGACAGCGTGAGTGATTCGCGTAGGACGAGCCGTCGGGCCTGCGGCCCTCCAGCTGATAGAGTGACAGCGTAAGTGGATCACGTAGGGCGAGCCGTCGGGCCTGCGGCCCTCCAGCTGATAGAGTGACAGCGTGAGTGGTCCGCGTAGGGCCTGCGGCCCTCCAGCTGATAGAGTGATAGCGTGAATGAATCGCGTAGGGCGATCCGTCGGGCCTGCGGCCCTCCAGCTGATAGATTGACATCGTGAGTGGTTCGCGTAGGGCGTGCCGTTGGACCTGCAGTCATCCGGTTGATGAGACTGAGAGTATGAGTATACCCCTCGGGTTCGCATAGGACGTGCCGTCGGGCCTGCGGCCCTTCGGTTGATAGGCTGACAGCGCAGGTGGTTTGCGTATTAGGACGTGCACTCGGACCTGCGGTCCTCCAGTTGATAGACAGAGAGTGTGAGTCTTTCGGATACACGTAGTGCGTGCCATAGTG
This sequence comes from Thaumatotibia leucotreta, assembly GCA_025490895.1. Classification (NCBI taxonomy): domain Eukaryota; kingdom Metazoa; phylum Arthropoda; class Insecta; order Lepidoptera; family Tortricidae; genus Thaumatotibia; species Thaumatotibia leucotreta. The sequence goes on from JALPQI010008839.1 coordinate 34,049, forward strand.
CCGTCGGGCCTATGGCCCTCCGGTTGATAGATTGCATGGATTGACCCTTAATGGCCCTCGGTTCGCGTCAGATTTGCCGTCAGACCTGCGGTCCTCCGGTTGGTCGACTGAGAGAAGGAGTTTATATTTTATAGTCTCGAAATTCGAGTTCGAGTTTCGTATAATGTGTACAACATAAAAATTTAAACTAGATTTTCTCAATAAACCAAATTGATTGTTATATTCCTTATTGTGAGATCTCTGTTATCTAAGGTACATGAATAACACGTCCATTTGAGACACTTCGGGCATTCAAGCTTACATTAACCACGCCCAGCCTTTGGTTTTCATTTGTCGATCGAGATATTTAGTAACATTTTTTTAGTGTCGGATTTCTAAAATATATCTATTCAGCAGGGATTCGCCTCCCGTTACATATAAAATAATGTCCATTACGTTTACATATGTGTCGTGATTCGTGATGAAAGCGCGAGAGTATAAACACTACTTAGCATGTATAATTCTATTACATATTACAAACAATATCTCCGCCTACCTACTTATTCTAGATCTAGAATAAGTAGGTATAGTATCGGAAATTAACTTAACAATTGCACTAAAAACTTGAAAATAAAATAAATAAAAAAGTTTTAAGTTAAACGGTTTTTATTGCACCAAAAACTACAAAATAAAAATTAAGTAGTTATAACTAACCGTAGATGCTACTTTCTGTAGATTACTCACGTGAAACTATTATCACTGCAGTCTTCCCAAGTCGGATGCTGAAAGCCACGTTTAGCCTCTATGTCAGTGGATTAAGCGTTACCTAATCGGAAACTTTTACCAAACTAAAATAAAAACGTGGGGCGTTATTATAAAGACACGTACAAGTTCAAAATATGTAATTGTAGCTTTAATTTTGCAATTAATCATCCATCTCTTCCATCACTTCTACAGAGGTAAATAGCTTTTATCAAGGCCAGAACAAAACTTATTACACTATTGCTGTCTTGATTTCTATGTGTTCTTAAATAACTATAGTGACTTAATCACAATTGCGTACGCCCCACGTTTTTATTTCAGTTTGGTAAAAGTTTCCGATTAGGTAACGCTTAATCCACTGACATAGAGGCTAAACGTGGCTTTCAGCATCCGACTTGGGAAGACTACAGTGATAATAGTTTCACGTGAGTAATCTACAGAAAGTAGCATCTACGGTTAGTTATAACTACTTAATTTTTATTTTGTAGTTTTTGGTGCAATAAAAACCGTTTAACTTAAAACTTTTTTATGTATTTTATTTATAAAAGTGTACCTAACCTAACCTACATAGCAATGTAAAATTTCCGAAAACATATTAGAAGCCGTCCTTCACGATTAAGAAAAGAACTTGAAAAGACTCAACAAAATCAGTTTTTCGCCAAATTTCGTTTGGAAAATGGACGGTCATTTATCTTCCACTTATGTCCCTCTGTAAGGTAGGCTCAATAGACTACGCATGTTCGCGACAAATCAGTTTCCACATGTAAAGTCAAAGTCAAAGTCAAAATATTCTTTATTCAATTAGGCCCAGCAACGAGCGCTTTTGAATCGTTAAACTAAATAGCGAATGAGAGAAAAAAAACTACCTCCGGTTCTAACCCTACACCACTGCCTGAGAAGAATCCGGCAAGAAACTCAGCGGGACTTACTTTTTTCAAATAATAGTTTTATAACATCTTACGGCTAACATGCATTAATTAAAAACGAAACATAAATTTGATTTAATATAAATACAGATATAGTACATTAACTAGAGATGAAGTCTCTAATAGTCAGAACAATTATATAAATTTAATGAATTTTGAGAAATGTATAGATGTAAAGATATATGTAAAAGGGCATACAATTGTTTTTAGTTAAACGTTAAAATTATCATTATTATACTGCTAGAGATGTAAAGGTCTCTAGTTGTCAGAGTAAAAAGAAAACAAACGGATACATTTCACTAAATGTTTCAGAGATGTATAAGGTCTCCATGCGTCATAATATTAAATAATCATAAATAAACAAACATGTAGCGAATTCAATTTCTCATATCAAGAACAGCAGGAAAATTGTTTGAATTTAAGCCATGAGTGAGCTTGATTAGACCGGTCTCCGCAAACAGCACCCGTTCACGAGTATGACGCGTATCTCAGCCATCGCCTCCCTCAACCTTCTTTCGGGAAAGTGGCGACCCGATCAACGACGCCACCGTAAGCAGAGACCTTAAAGTGAGCATGACTGTGCAAGCTATCAGGCAGACAATATAATTTAAATACTATGAATGCTGACCATATATAGTTTCATGAGAATTTATATCCGTACTTGCCCGTTACATATATGACAACTATCACAAGAAAAAAAAATAGAAATAGAAATAACTAGGACAGAAAATCTGAATACAAAATTAAAATTACTTAGGTCTAAGTGTCGACATAATGTACATTAAAATAAGAAAAATTAAAATAAAAAGATAATCTCGGAGATGTATAAAGTCTCCAAGTGTCAAGACTACATATTAGTAATACGGAAAAAAAAACAAAACTGTAAGATAATGACTATCTTACGTCAGATCTATAATTAATGGTAACAATATGAAACACTAGTATGATAGTAAACATTCACTTATGTTTATGATTTACCGAACACGTTAAGGTACTGGCTTAAAAGCATCCTTATCATTTATGAAGTCGTTAACGGTATAATACGCCTTACTTATCAAGTAGCGCTTAACCTGAGACTTGAATTTATGCTGTGGCAAATTTGTTAAATCACTAGGAATTTTGTTATAAAAACGTGTACAGTTCCCAACGAAAGACGCACTAACCTTACGGAGACGGTGGGCCGACACAGCCAGCTTATGTTTATTCCTAGTGTTAAAGTTGTGAACATCACTATTCTTCTTGAATTCATGAATGTTTTTACGAACATACATAATATTGTCCAGGATGTATTGGGAGGCTACAGTAAGTATGTGTGCCTCTTTAAATTTCTCCCTAAGGGAGACCCGAGCACCTAGTTCATAAATGGAGCGCACAGCTCGCTTTTGTAGCACAAAGATGGTCTGAATATCTGCCGCTTTCCCCCACAACAAAATCCCGTATGACATGACACTGTGGAAGTAGCTGAAGTATACCAGCCTAGCCGTCTCGACGTTCGTCAGGTGCCTGATTCGCCTCACTGCATATGCGGCAGAGCTGAGTTTGCCGGCCAATGCTGCCACCTGTGCATGCCATTGTAGTTTAGAGTCTAACGTCACACCCAAAAAAACTGTCTGATCTTCAAATTCCAGTGATTCACCATTTACTTTGATCATACTGTTGCTTACCTGCTTAACATTGGGTAAGGTAAATTTAATGCACTTAGTTTTCTTGGCGTTCAAAAGTAAGTTATTTACTGTAAACCAGTTTACAACAGTAGATAGCGCTTCATTAATGGTATCAAAGCTCTTTTCTTTTCTATCCACTTTAAATATGAGTGACGTGTCATCAGCAAATAATACAATGTCATGTTTCTCTCGCACAAGGTTAGGAAGATCATTAATATATACCAAAAACAAAAAAGGGCCCAAAATTGATCCCTGAGGTACTCCAAGAGCCACAGGCGACCCGCATGATTGAGTTCCATTAATAACCACTCGCTGTGTCCTATCCGAAAGATAAGAAGATATAAGCTCAAGGGCAACATTTTTAACCCCATAATAGCTTAATTTCCTTTTTAAATTTTCATGGTCAACACAATCAAAGGCTTTCGAAAGATCACAGAATATTCCAACAGCATCTTGAGCTTTATCCCAGGCGTCAAAGATGTGTTTAAGGAGGACAGCGCCGGCTTCAGTGGTAGATCGGCCACTAGTAAATCCAAACTGATTACTATTGAGCAATTTGTTACGATTAAAGTGGGAAACTAGTTGATTTAGAATGAGTTTTTCAAAAACTTTACTTAGCGCTGGTAATATTGAAATTGGTCTGAAGTTTGAAGGATCTTAGTTCCTGATTTAAACAAAGGTATAATTTTGCTGTGTTTCATTAAATCAGGAAAGACTCCAGTATCTATACAACTGTTGAAAATATCAGCTAAATAAGGTGCAATTGATTCAATAATGGAATGTAGTACTTTGACCGAAAGGCCCCAGAGATCTTCAGTTTTCTTAACGTTTAGTGATTTGAACGTTTTTATTACCAAGTTTGGGGTAACATAATCAAATTTGAATACATTAGTACATTCCATTGCATTTGACTCCAAAAGTGATTTAGCTATATCTGGCGATGAATTTAATGATTTGGTGGTTTCTACGGGTATATTAGAAAAAACCCTCTCAAATTCATCCGCCACTTCAAGGTCGGAACATATTAAATCATTATTAATTTTTAAGCTGTAGTGCGGATCTTTGATCTGACGTTTTCCGGTTTCACTATTAATAACTTGCCACACAGCTTTAATCTTATCACTCGAATTCTGGATCTTTTTCGACAGGTAATCTGCTTTAGCTGCGACACAAATTCGCTTAAAAGTTTTTGAATAATTCTTAACATACTCTAGAAATTCCGGCCTCTTATCTGTGGCTTTAAGGTGATATAAATCATAGAGCCGGCGTCTTTTCTCATGAATATCCGGTGTAGCCCAATCAGCGAATTTAGTTCGCGCCTTGCCTTTGAGTTTCTTTGTTTTAAAACAGGAATCAAATTCTTTTTTTATGCAAAGGAATAATTCGGAACACAAGCAGTCAGGGTCTTCCTGTTCAAACTTTAGATGACGTAATTGTTTCACAATATTCTGATTAAATAAATCCAACCGTACCAAAATGTACTAGAGCTTACTGTTTTAGAAGCACAGGAGACAATCTAGCTGTGGAAACACAGTATTACGAATATTATTCCTTTGTAATAGGTACCTACAGCATATACCCGAGAAACTCGACCGGTGTAGGTGTAGAGAGCCGGTAGGCTGGAGTGGCCGAGTAGTTTAGGCATCAGCCGTGAAAACTGAGGACGAGGGTTAAAATCCCTCCTCCAGCGTTGAAAGAACTCGATATTTTTTCATTTGTATATGATATCTAATCCACAAAATACTTTGAAACTATTCAAACCATTATTTTAGCGCTAGTGTTTGGTTAGAGGTAACACTACTAGCCTTATTTACACGACTTTGTCACTTACCATGAAGGGTAAAAGTTCTGCGTTTTGAATAGGTGGTATTTTTTCATATTTTAAAGACAAACGGGTCTTAATCGCATAAACTTACGTTTAATTATATCCTGACATTCCGGGCATGACGTTACACCCGTGGTCGCAGGCAGACTGGCGAGAAACCAATATGTGGTATTTTTTATTGAAAACAATAAACTAATATGCTGCGTCTAGTAAGTAAAAATCTATGGGAAAATCACTAAGCCGGATGGAATAAGACGATTTCACCTGACCATTGATAATAAGTGCCTTTTTGAGGGATTGAAAATCCGTGGCACCATTCGGAATGAAGATGGAAAGGAGGGAAAAAATATTTAAGGAAAATATTTACATTAGAAATAATCTTGAGGGCTGGATCGCCGGGAGACGCTGAATTCAGGTCATTTGCCTCCGGTGTATGAGGAGGCCCATGTTTGGCAGTACACCTGCCTGAAATAATCATGATGATGATGAAGGCTGGAAATATTTCGTGGCTAAGACTATACTTCTTCTGATTAATACTAAATCGTCGTGCCTGTATTATATCAAAAGCCAGTGGCTGATTAAGGGAGCATCTTGTACGTACGGCCTTGACTTGTATGTAGTTATTATTTTCTTAAAAATAAATTATCTCGGATGCCGAATTTTAGTACTTATACCACTTACTAACGACGTGACATGGGTCACATGGGAAGAGTTTGCATTGCATTATTCGTTATAAAAAACGTAATTTTACTGCCGTCACCACACGGGATATTTATTTGATCAGTAAAATTTCAAGTCAGGAAAAGTTGGGCTGGCTAATATTGTACCAGTATACCGTAAAGCTAGACTCAGGCTGTCGTCACAAACTGAATTTTGCACGGGACCGTCAATTTGCATGAAACAGGCACTGTCGACATCGGTCGCCGCTCGAAATTACCTTAATGGAAACGCTTGACGAGATACAAAAATGTTGAGAAATTGTAACATAGAACGTAAAACGTAACAATTTCTGTTAAAGATGCTTCACAAAATGCTTTACGGTGAAAGAAACCTGCATACATCTGCGAAGAAATTCAAGGGTTTAATGTGAAGTTCCCCACAAGTATATTGCGCCAGCGTTGGGGACCACGCAAAATAGGCACGTTTGATGTCGAGTTGCGGAAAATGGCCAGAATACAATGCAATACAATGCTTAACTGTTTCAAGTTGAAGTTCGTGTAAAAGTAGTTTAATAGTTTTTTCTGTCTGTTATTGCCATAGTTACGGTCGCTTAAATCGAGCTGGTTTTATGCAAAATTATGCTACTTAAACTATTTATGCAAACATGCATTTTTCTGGTGTTAATAAGCCCTTTCCTTAATGGGTCACGTACAAACGTGGACTACATCTACGTTTTCATATTTTAGTAGCATAATTTTGCATAAAACCAGCGTGACTCAGTAGGCCTCACCAAGATGCCATTCTATAATCGTATACGATATAATATATCGTAGATAATAATATCGTCGGTAGACAATCAAAACTCACTAAGTAACAAATGCCTACTTGAAATAAAACTCGTATAATTATGTCAGTTCTGATTCGATACTGACATGCGAGGTTGCTAAGGATAGTCTTAATAGTTTTTATAGTGAGTTTTGCTTGTCAGCCGACGATATAATAAATGCATGCAAAACGACAGTTTCGAAAGAAAACTCACGTGACCATTTCCATACATTATCATGGTCACCTAACTTCTCGCTTATCGTATACGATTTCAGAATGGCATCTTCATGATCTAATGCCACATAAATGGGTAGTTCTATGCGATTATACCGTCGGTCGCACTAATCAAGTCATTACCATTCCCAAATTATTGACGAACTGCGTATAAATAGTGGAGTCATTTTCGGTTATCTTGTAGACGCATGTTTGTCTGCTGGCACAATAGTCTCGTTTGCTCATATAAAACGGAAAATAAAGTGGTGACGCTAATGAACAATAAAAACGCGTCAAAAAATAGCATAGAAACACCGAAATAGGGATCGGAACTATGGGTGCAAAACTGTAATGCAATATAAATAGCCCGATCCCTAAACATAACATTGTTGACCTGGGGATCTACCATGATCTCTTAACCTTTTGGATGCCAACGACCAATATATTGGCACCGCAGGTTCAACGCCAAAGACCAATATATAAGTCTTAGGCCACCGAGCAATATAGACCTACACGCATATGCGTAAAATTCAATTTCAGTTTTGACATTTTGTTGAAGTGGCGTCTGAGTGACAGCTTTGGTATTTGACATGGCGTCAAAAAGGTTCAGTTTAGGTTCGGTTGGTCAGTTTTTGACAGTTATTCTATGAAACTGACACATCGCGATTCAAATTAGGTCCTAAATAGAACCGCATTAGTAGATCGTTGTGCCTTGACCACAGACCGCGGAACGCAGCTAGTGTGGCAATGGCCTAATAACAAAATCGAACATTATTATTGCTACTCACGCATTACTCATGATTAAACAGCTCCCACACTCAAAGGTAATTCGGAAAAGTGTTATTTAAATAATGGTTACTGGCACAAAAACCAATTTGATTATGGTAATGCTAAAGAAGGTGTTTTGTACTTACAAATGTCAGTTCGATCTGTTGCCTATTTTTAATTTATTATTATTTTTTATTTTTTTTATGCTATAGGTGGCAAACGAACAGACGAATCGCCTGATGGAAAGCGATTAACGTCGCCCATGGACACCCGCATAGACGTGTGCGCCGATCTAAAAATGATCGGCGGCGGCGTTTGCTGAAAAGTCGGCGGCGGCGGCGTGATTTCGGCGTGAAATCGGCGTCAAGGTCACATGAATAAAAAAGCGGAATTCGATAGTATCTTTGTCATAATTTAGATAAATACAACATAAATGTTCATCAAACACCACCACTGACCACCTTATCCAACATCTGATCAGTACATGTCAGTATTCTTTTCCCACCATGTCCTAACATAATATTTTCAACAGTACCTAAATAACTGGGTTTGGACTAGCCCTATTCACATTAGGTCTCCCAAATCCCCTATCATAGCATGCCATAAGGACAAATAAGGCGCAGCCCACGTCCATTGGATTCCACCTATCTTTACCAGGTGATCGGTCCATCATATTGGGAGGCATCCTACGCTGCGTCGACCGGTATATGCTTGCCACTAAAAAATCACTTGCCCCACCGGTAGTTTTGCGAGTAATGTATGTCCAACCCACTGCCACTTCAGTTCATCGATTTTTTGAGCTACGTTTGTGCTTCCAGTTCTGCGGCTCTCAACTGGGGTTTGCAACATCCGTCGATTTTCAGGATTCGGATAATGCGGATATCGAAAATCAGCGGATCCGGATACTTCGGATAATACGGATCCATTGCAAATACTTGAATGCTTTTTTTATATTGGTACAACAAAGTGGCTCCACTCCACCTGATTGTAAGTGAAAAGTAGAGCCCAAATCGCAGCGGCAACGAACAGGAGGCCAGCAGTCTTAACCTGTCAGGTGCCACCGCCTTGCTGGCCCACTTGATGCTTCCTCTCAGGCTTGTTTTATTTTCATTGAGTTATATTGTATTAAAAAGCGGTGGTGGCTCAGTGATTTAGACGTTTGACTTTCAATCCGGGGGTCGTGGGTTCAAATCCTGGCTCGTACCAATGAGTTTTTTCGAAACTTATGTACGGAATATCAGATGATATTTACTATTAGCTTTCGGTGAAGGAAAACATAGTGAGGAAACCTGCATACATCCGCGAAGAAATTCAAAGGTGTATGTGAAGTTTCCAACCCGCTTAGGGCCAGCGTGGGGACTATAGCCCAATCCCTCTCATATATGAGAGGAGGCCTGTGCCCAGAAGTGGGACATTATATAGGCTAAAATATTATATATATAGTGTTTTAGATTTAACGCTGAAATAACAGTTGTTCAGTTTACATTTTAACTACATTTGAATATTCAAAAATAATTATAACCATGTTTTACAACTACAAAATTCTCTTTATAAACGTACATCTTTTAAACTTTTAACATTCTTAATCGCAATAAGATCTATTATCTGCCCTAGTACCTAAATAAGCCAAACCTGAGGGCCGAAGACCCGATGGCGAGGCGTCAAACCCGCGAAGGCCGAAGGCCCGGAGTGTCACGATTGCAGTGCTCTCCGATACAAAATAATTACGCTTCCCAACCGTCTTAACGCCAGCGAAGGCTGCAAACCCATCTCACGCAGAGGCGCGCAATGTATCTAAACTAAATAGATAGCGAAGGCCCAGTTTCGCGTAAGGGTGAGGGCCTGGAGTTTCCCACAGAGGCATGCCAGATGACGAGGCTGAAGGCCGAGCTGTCAGAGCCTAGCGCTCCCATGCTACACAATGGTTTAGTGTGACACTCTGTGGCCCTCCGATTCGTTTATCCCTTTTTATCCCTTGCGAAGGTCGAAAGCCGAACTCCACTTAGGGCTGCACAAAAGGCGCGCCAGCTCGCCTCACTCGTACTCATTGGGTGGTTATCCATGGTTTCAGCCAATATAACTTTATAGTCGGCAAACCGAAGTTGATGACAAGCCCATCCCATTCCAGTCCAAAATCTTGAAAACATCTTCCAAAGCAACAGTAAACAGTTTTGGGGACAAGACATCTCCCTGTCTTAATCGTCGCTGCAATGGTCTGGATTTCGAATACCGGTCTTCAGGATGAACTAGGGGGCTACCACGATCTCTTAATGCGATTCAGTTTAGGATTTAAACTGAATCGCGATGCGTCAGTTGCATAGAATAACTGTCAAAAATTGGCTAGCCGAACGTAAACTGAATTGCATTTCAAAGGTCATGGTTTGAGCCTATTTGGCTTACTTGTTCTACTGTTTGTTGGTTGGTTGTTCTTTGGACACATAGCCTGCAGACCTGGAGAAGACCTCCAAAAACTTATTGCCACAAGAAAGATTGGAAAGAAAAGGTCGAGAGGAAGGAGCCCCATGCGCTGGAGAGACCAGATCCGCAACCAAAGTTGAGTAACTTTCGGGTTGCTGAAGTGATCCACGCTGCGTAAAATGGGAGTGGTTGGTGGAAGATCGTGAAAGAGAAATTGATGAGTTGATAAGTCACACGCGTACTTGCTACCACTGAAGATACTGTAGTACAGCCCAGGTCTCGATCAATTCAAATGCTTCATAGACCATGAACACGAACGCTAACCTGAGGGGCAAGTTATACCTCTCGGTATATTCTGACGTTGCTTGTGTATGTGATTTACGGTGCTAAAGCTTTTCTAGAAACCGAAATCGGCTTGTTCAGGAGGCTGGAAGTTGTCGAGCCTAAGAATCTACGGGTAATGAGTGATAATACTCGAAAGCAACTAATAGGTTGACAGTAAATTCCCTACATAAGAGCATTATATAAATACATAAAGTAAATACGAAGCTTTGTGTGTAGTATTTAGCCCATAAGAAATAGCTCTGTTATTCAGTCAAGGCCACGCCGATTTCACGCCGACCATTAGTCGGCGGCGGCGGCGTGGCAAAAAAGGTCGGCGGCGGCGTGACGCCGGCGCGGCGCACACGTCTACACCCGCAAAAGTCGCAAATGCGTTGCCGGCCTTTAAGGTGGGAGTACGCTCTTTTCTTGAAGATTTGAAGGTCGTATCGGTCCGGAAACACCGCTTGTGACAGTTCGTTCCAAAGTTTAGCTGTGCGAGGCAGGAAGTTATTACTTATACTTATTATATTACTTACTTATACTTATTTTTTATTCTTATAATACTAGCGGGTGCCAGCGGATCGTCTGCTCTTATCTTACTGGTGGGGCCCTTACGGATACACTTCGACCCATTGGGATCGACCCATTTCGACCCATTGGATTTGTGTAAAAGATCGTCTGCTCACATAGACGATTTTTGCATTAAAAACTATCCCATGTCCTTTTTCAAACTATCTCCATATCAAATTTCAACCAAATCGGTTTTAACGTGAAAAGGTAACAGACAAGAGTTAACTCGGTTATTTAAAAAAAAAGGCCAAAGATGACCATTTCCTCCTCCCCCCTTTATTTCTAAAACTATTGGGCTTAATGTTTTGTAAAAAAGGTCTTTACGTCTAGTTTATAAGAAAACTCATAAGAAATCTAAGATAGTAGTTATTTTTAATTTAATGCTACACTACCTATTTTATAATATCATTCACAATCTCAATATTTGTGAACGTATAAAACCCTTCCCAGGTGGCTTATGGTGGTCCCGTTTTATCTATTTTTTTCGCACTTACATACTTGTTAGAACATGACAGCAACGCCGACAAACGATTAGACGCGGTACCATCATAAGCCTACAGCTATGCTATTCTCTTATTCACACATTCGACGTTGCGTTCATCAACGAGCTCGACGACGAGACAGCCTTCACTTCAACGTCGAGCGCAGCGCTACCAAAAACGGTATTCACTAACGTAGAACAGCTCGTCGTCGAACTGTAGGCGGTAACTCTCGAGGCAGTGTAGTTCCAGCTCACGCCGCATTCGTCGCCGAGCGCTAGTGTCGTTTAAAGTGCATTAGTGAATACCATTTTTAGGCTCGACGCTGCCGCAGCGCTGACACAGCGCTGACAGCAAGGCGGTTTCCTCAGTGAATAACACTGCTGGCGAGTCTAAATCGACGAGTTGTACCGTGACGAATCAAATCGAAAACTTTGAAGTTCCATTGCCTCCAGGATGAAGAATAATGATTTGAGTCCATTCTTATTATTCACACTTGTATTTGGTGTTTGTATTATTACTTCGACTGAATATTATCACTAATGGCTTTGAAACCGTCACGTTTTTCATTTGAATTGCAAAACAATGCGATCAAAAAAGAAAATCTCATCAAAAACAATTCCGTTATAATCAAGTAATTTTTTAGGTTTTGGCGATAACCAAGAGACTGTAATTTGCATATCTGAACTTCTAATTATTGCTTGCCCTTAGAGAATGGTCAAAGGCGCCTAGCCTTGTAAGTGATTGCACATACCCGAGAAAATTGACTGGTGGTTGCTAAGACCGAGTGGCCGAGGGGTGCAGGCATCAGTCGCAAAAGCTGAGCACGTGGGTTCGATCCCCACCTCGGACGTTAGTGATCTTGGTCGTTTTTTCTTTGGTATATGACATCCAATATTTATTATTTATTAAGTAGTGTGACTACTGGGGAGAAAATACATACAATGCACAAATCAAAATATTTAGTAGGGTGGATCGCGGTTGTATGAGTTTTTTTTATTTTATTTCAAACGTAATGGGCTATTGAAAAGTAGATGCTCTGCTTATTGCTTTAAAAGGAAATTAACTTATTTTTTAAAATTTCTTAGTTTTAATACTGCCCCAAGCCTGTCAAACATCAACCATATTGTAATCTGTGGGCCACATTTTGGCAAAGATAACTATAATTCTGGTGTATAGTTGTAGTCTGCGTCTGATAATAGTTATAAAGACTAGGATAGAATCGCGGAAAATAATGCCGGTATTTAACACAAAGAGAGATTACAAACTAATGTAAGCGTGCGAAATTTTGTCAATTTTCCAAGGTATTTTCTAAGATAAAAAGTCATGTTAATTGCAAAAAATGTGTACTACTAGATTATTTGTATCTTTTTTAATAATAAATAGATGATTTGAATATTTTTATTTTCTTTTAATGGCCTTAAACACCGACTTAGATCTGTCTATAATTTTCATATTTTCAGTGGTCTTGGGGCAGTACAAGATGTATGAATATTAAAAATTGACCATAATGTTTTTCATTTACTTTATTATGGAGCATCGATTTAGAACTAGCCCATTTTGAGAATCGAAAAAAAAAATTATTCGATCCACCCTAATATTTAGTTAATAAATAATTTGATTTGTGTTTTCACAATACTTTTAGTTAGAAAAAAAAATTTTCTAGGTAGGATTGATTTCCGTATTCTCCACGGAGAAAAAGTACAGTCAGCAGCAGATATTGCTAAGCGTGATGTTCAAAATGAAATTGGCATGACCTTATTGCTATTATCAAACCGGAATCAGAAAGGGATTCAAAAATACTGATGACACAACAAATGCCACAACATTTACCAAGAAAAGAGTTTTCTATAGATGTAGTGAGTGATTAATTCATCAATGTCTGTAAGTCTCTGCACTTAAAATATGAATATATCCTAGATTGACTTATACGCTGTTGTGTCAACAGTACTTTTGAATCCCATTCTAATTGCGGTTTGATAATAAGACTATACGTGTGTTAAGATTATTGTAAACACCCAACCACATCACAACACATCACCAGCCTATCCCAGTCCACAGCTGGACGTAGGCCTTTGCTACTAACTATGCGTATAGACATATTAGGAGGTAAATGACCATAATCAACACGCTGGGCAATTGGATTGGCGATCGCAGTAATGTGTCCACTATGATGACGCTGCTGTCTATCATCAATAGTCAATCAAATAATGGTCAATGACACTTCAATCCCTTAGTCGGCTCTTACGACATCCGCGGGAAGAGTTGGGGTGGTGACAAATGTATTCTTACTGCTGTCACCACACACCCCACGCGCTAAGCAATATCTGCTGCTGACTGTACGCAATGTACATCACGTATCAAATCTAACTCGGGACGGCGGCACGAAGTACAATAACTTATCTTGTAGGATCGGGTTATTTGTTTGTGATGTCACACAATGCGCTGTAATGTTGAGAGCTAGATGAGACACCTAATATTTATTCGACAAAATATACAAAATTAAAACTAAAGGTACTTATATTATAAGACTACACTATAATTGTATCGTATATGCGCTTATATTAACCGTATATCCTTTTTCACATGCCTCGGGAAGTGTACCCTTTTTCGCTAGGGCTAGCCTAACTTTAACTATTGCAATCAATAGAATACGATACACTGGTCACGTGGTCGAAACTTGGAATAGTTGGAATAAAACACAGACTCGGTGGCGTAGGCACTGCACTGTAACAAATATTTTCCTCATCGTAATCATATCAGCCGAAATACGTCCTCACCAATGGACATAGGCCTCCCCCAAAGATTGCCACAATGACAGGCCCTTTTCTCAAGAGCTAACTTGTAATACAAGTAGAAGTCTCTTTTTAATGTCATTAATAAGATAAGGACTTCCGCTTGAATTACAAGTAACAAGCTTTCGAGAAATAGGCTTGTCCTGCGCCATTCGCATCCGATGGCGATTTTTTTCCAGGTCATTAGACCACCTTGTGGGGGGCCTACCCACGCTGCGCCTTCCGGTACGTCGCCGCTACTCAAGAACCTTTCTGCGCATTTTATTATGTTTATATTATGTTTTGTCAGCCTCCGTAGCCTAGTTGGTAGTGACGCAGCCAAAAAATCTGGATGGGTACCTGGTAATGACAAATATCTGCTCCTTGGTAACTTGTTTTCAATACAAATTCCATATGCTACTGTGATTATGGGCCGCAGGAAGCTTTTAAATTATAATATTTGTCTGGTGTGTGTTTATAGAATATGATTTTATTTACGAATGTAATTTAAAACTTGTTTAATGGTTTTAAATTACTCTCGTAAATAAAATGACATCCCATACACACCCGCCATTCAAAAATACATATCATTTAGTTTTGGCTGTACTTGTCTATTTTTTTTTGGTTATTAAAATTATAATAATTTAACTGGTAGGTACTTTTTATCATGTTTATATTTTAGTACTTTGTATTCTGCTCGATAAAGAGTTTTGTACTCATAATTATACAGTTATATGTCTCTCCCATTGCAATAAACAGGTATGATAGTTATCTCCTTAATTTAGGTCCAGCGTTGCGTTGCGGTGTCTATAAATATTAGCTATGCGTTTATAAGAGATTCTGAACAGGAAAACCACTAGGAACTCTCTAGGGCTACTTTGATTACTTCATTAGCCTTCGTATTTAGATTATCGGAGTATTTATCGATGAAGAATAAAAAAAGATATAAATAAATATCTTAGGACATCTCACACAAGTCGACCTAGACTAGAGAATTAAGCGTTGTTGTGTGGATACTAGGCAACGATATATTATAATAGATAGACACATATAGATACTTAAATACGTAGGCAGATATGATCGAGAAACAAATTTTTGTGATAAATAAATACACAACTAATGCCCTCGCCGGGATTTGAACCCGGAAACTTCAGCTTCGTAGGCAGGGTCACTACCAACTAGGCTACGGAGGCTGACCAAAGACTATAAGAAAAAAATACAATATGAGTAGGTTAGGTTAGCCTATGTATACAGGGTGTTCGTGTTTAGTTACGTTAAATTGGACTGGTTACTTGGACATTTCGAAAAAATATACTATACTTAATCAATGGAATTGTAAGTGTGAGAGAACTTTAAGATTACCATAAAAGTTAATCCCAGGTGATCGACTATGACGGCACATCTCAAAATAAGTAACATTAAGGACTTATAAAATTTTTCAATACCCAGTTACTTAACAGTAGGTATCTGTCAAATAAATGTTAGCTCTAAGTCAATACGGGTAAGACCGTCTATCAGGAAAGTCCATGTACCAACTGATTTCCACCCCTAACTCAACTATATAAGACGCATATGACAGACTTTCCTGACAAATACAATACCGGACTTACCCGCACTGACATTATCCTTTTTTTACTGATGACCTGTGATAAGGATTTAAGGATGGTAATAATTTTAACTAACGGATACTTTTAACTTCACTAACACTAGTTCAGTCATTAAACTTATAATGTTTATTTATTAACTGAATAACAGTAAGAGTTAAAACACTAATCTCTTAAATAAATTAATAATAAATATGTACTTGAGTTAAATAAGCTTCCCTTAAATATAACGCAAATAACCAAAACATCTTGTACAGAGTGGACATTGAAGTAACCAGTATGTGTTTATTATGAATAAATAAATATCTTGGGACATCTTACACAAATCGACTTAGTCCCACGGTAAGCTCAATTAAGGCTTGTGATGTGGGTACTAGGCGACGATATATATAATAGATATATACGTATAGATACTTAAATACATAGACAACCATGACCAAGGAACAAATATTTGTGATAAATAAATACACAAATAATGCCCTCGCCGGGATTCGAACCCGGAACCTCCAGCTTCGTAGGCAGGGTCACTACCAACTAGGCTACAGAGGTTGAATATACCATTGAATTAGAATTTTGAATTTAACCTATACAATAAAATTAAATACCCCTATGATTTCCACAAAATATTTTTAAACCGTTTTATAAATGGCTGCTTACGAAAGCATTACGTAACCAAGTTCTAATTTAACATTGTTTTAACCTAGTCTAGTATTTGAACAGGATCCTTACAACAATTTGTTAGGAATTCCTCCCGCATACTTCAAGTCTGGGGTTAGTACTTACACTGGATTTATTGCATTGGCGTATTGGACCCAACATTGGCGCATCGGGATACCCAATTTACATTTACATTGTCTTATCGTACCTACTACTGCAAATGTCTGACTCTGTTTTAGAGTGTAAGTATTGGATGCCAAGTTTCAGAGATTAATTAAATTATACATGTTAGGTACAATATCGGCCAATACTTGTAATATATCACATTCGTGATTTTTTGTATGAGCGTGTATAGAGTAAGCGGCACATGGCTTGTTCGCATGTAGATAGCATATTATTTTGTTACTTTTGCATAGTTTAATGATACTGCAATTAAGTATTGTGAATTACAATGAGAGACACAACATATTGCTAAAATAACTGTAGTAAAAAAAAATGAATTTTACTACGAAATTCATGCCTTACCTACGCATAAAACTTTGTATGAAACACCACTACATGATGCTAAATTTTTTCATCGCTAGTACAAAGGCCTATATCTGGCACCCTAGTGAAAAGGGGTATAAGTCGAATTTTGGCCAAATTGAGTTAAGTATACCAAAAAATTTCAAAAAAAAAATGGCATCTGTTGGTGTAAAAGGATCTAAGATATCACGTGAATTGACAGAGTTACGGTCGTGTAATATGGTATAACTAACACAAATGATCATGCAGTGTCAGGTATAAGTTGAAATAAATTCTTACTGACAAAAAAAAGTATATCATTGTAAAGTTACAAAAGGTATTAGTGTAGCTAAGTTTTACGCGTTTGGATTTTTGTTGTGTGTAACGCTATAACTACTCATATTCTCTTGATGGTCACTCGGATAATGAGGATCCATGTGTATTTAAATTACTTTACACGAACAATAAAAACATTTTTTGAGATACAATTCGACATAAATCCATATTCACGAATAAAATTATGTTGTTACGGGTACAAGTCGACTTTAATCACTTAGAATTACAGTTTTTTACATGTGATACAATCCATTAGCGGGAATTATATCCGTTTGCACTAAATTAAAAAGTATTACTTAACATTTAACACCAATAAATTGACGGATTTGTACTAAGTTGTACCCTTTTACACTAAGTTTCGTTATATATACACAATGTTTAAAATAGTGTTAATTTTTAAAATTTTATTTACTTAGTAGTTAATGATTTTCTTAAAGTATGATTGTATTTTTTTTTCAAATTCAAGCCGTTATATTCTGCTGCTTATTTGTTAAAACCTATGTTAGTAATATTAGTTTGTGTAGACAGTTTTAAATGACCGATGAATGATGACTTAATGATCTAGGTAATATAGAAAGCGCGCTATAATAGCCTTGTACGAGTATTTGCTGCTATTCTATGGCTGTTGCTATATTATCTATATTACTCCAGAAACATGTGATTAGAACAATTTCAAAACAGCCACCCAGAAACCATGCCTGGCCACTTTTAACGAATACGAAAAAATTAAATTGTCTACTAACGAAATTAATAAAGTTAATGTATAAATAACACAATAATTCAAGTTGATCGTACCTATATTTACCTATACAACTTTTATAAGAATTATAATCGATAGAAGACAATAGTGACATTTTATACTCGTCGATTAAAGTCTGTTTATTAAGATTCCATACAGAGTACTGCAATGCAACGTCACTATTTTTATCCGAAACAACTGAAATAACTTCTTTACACACTAGTGCGAGGAGTCATTTATATCTTGCCTGTTTGAAAACTTCGGAAGGCCATCTGTACTGAAAAATGTTGTACGATACACATGCAAAAATGAAATTTGTAAATCGTGTCGATTTAAAACACTCCCTTCGGTCGTGCTTTGCTTTATTTATGCTTATTTCGAACTTTTTTTTTTCACCGTTGTGTCGTAATGTACATTACGATAGGCTATAGACAATAGTTTTTTTAAATAAAATATCGATTTTCAATAGTATGTTATTTTAGGTGACTCGATAAGATACAAAATTGCCATTCAGGCGTTACGGAACGTACCTACCTAGCTGCGCGCACGACATCCAGGGCATAAAGTTATAATTCGGACAGCAGGACTATTTGTACTATTTAGGTTTTTTGTCGAGTACCGTGTTAGCAAAATAAGGCATGAGAAAAAAAATATTATGACACGATTTTGATAATATTAAATAAATGCTACATTATGGTATTTTTTGGTACTATGAAAATAAAAAAACATTTCATTTTATGATGCGTTGTGTTTTGGCTGTTGAAAAGAAGTAATATTTTTCTAATTCAAGGAAATAATTTCTAATAATAAATGGAAAAATAAATATTTTTATTGTAACTTATTTCATAGAATTTGGATACAACTGAATAAAGTGGTTAATATAAATCTTGTTATTCCCTTTTACATGTTACTAACATTTTGTGCACAATGGTATAAGTCGGTTTTTTTGGGATTATATTGTATACGTACATGCTATGCCATTAAAATTAATTTCGCAAACAAACTTAGCTAATTTTTTTTCGTAAAAGTACATCTCAAAAAGAGTTATTATAAAATAAGTTAAATGTATACCCGTTTTCACTAATGTCCAATATATGTGAAAAGGGGTACTAATTTGGTTATATTTCTAAATAGCATTTATTTCAGCGGGTACAAGTCAATTTTTTTTTAAACTATTGATTTTAGCCATAAATCAATGACGGCATGTGAAAGAGCGCATTGTATTTACTCAAAGTACATTTAAAGTTATTCTAATTCTTTAGCCATTTCGGCACAGTAATTTTGAATAATTTCGCCAATCGTTTTTTGGCTCTCCTGTAAAGTGGCAAATTTCGATTTATACCCCTTTTCACTAGGGTGCCAGATATTATGCCTAGACTATCTATAGTTGTAAGGTGGAAAGTGTGGAAACTACTTACAAAATTACAAATATAATAAAATGTTCTACTGAAAAAAACCTGTATGTGATGATATATTATTGGCTGGTACTTTATGCAAGATAAGTGAAGGGTCCACGGAATGTCTAGTCAATTCAAATTACAGAAGGAAAAACCACCTTACTTTTTAAACGGTTTTTATTAACTTCACCGCGTATCAACTGTCGTCGATGCTTCAAATCTGGTGATCGATTTTTCGACCACTTCTACTGCACCGAAATCAATAAAATTTGGAAATGTTATCAAGTCCCCATGACAATGCAATATTATAATATTTGTATCCTTGTATCCTCAAAGCCTGATGCTGCAGACGTACTGCTTACCTTAACCGAGAGTGTTAGACGCGTGAAAATGAAAGTATGGCATATTTGGCATAAGCAAATACTAACAGCCTGATCTTGACTTCCAACTCCTCACTCATGATGCTGCAGTACTGCCCACAATAACTGCAAGATTGATCTTTTATCGATATCTTGACTTTAAAGAAGTTCTTTAGATATATTAAGTAGAAACATGCGAATTTAATACTTCCCACTCCTCAAATCTGATACTCCAGTGTTACTACCTGCCACAACCGCTAGGTTTAGCAATATGTAGATTTTGAAGTACTGCTTTATATATTTGGTAGAAACATGCGGATTTCATTATTATCATCATCATCATCATATCAGCCGAAAGGCGTTCATTGGTGAATATAGGCCTCCCCCAAAGATTGTCACAAGATGGGTAAAAACATATACATTGAATAGACTGACAACGTGAGTGAGTGGATCGCGTATGATGAGCCGTTGGGTCTGCGGCCCTCCAGCTGATTGACTGACTGCGCGAGTAGATCGCGTAGGGCGAGCCGTCGGTCCTGCGGCCCTCCGGCTGATAGACTGACAGCGTGAGTGGATTGCGTAGGATGAGCCGTTGGGCCTGCGGCCCTCCAGCTGATTAACTGACAGCGCGAGTGGGTCGCGTAGGGCGAGCCGTCGGGCCTGCGGCCCTCCAGCTGATAGAGTGACAGCGTGAGTGGGTCGCGTAGGGCGAGCCGTCGGGCCTGCGGCCCTCCAGATGATAGAGTGACAGCGTGAGTGGGTCGCGTAGGGCGAGCCGTCGGGCCTGCGGCCCTCCAGCTGATAGAGTAACAGCGTGAGTAAATCGCGTAGGACGAGCCGTCGGGCTTGCGGCCCTCCAGCTGATAGAGTGACAGCGTGAGTGAATCGCGTAGGGCGAGCCGTCAGGCCTGCGGCCCTCCAGCTGATAGAGTGACAGCGTGAGTGGGTCGCGTAGGGTGAGCCGTCGGGCCTGCGGCCCTCCAGCTGATAGAGTAACAGCGTGAGTGGGTCGCGTAGGGCGAGCCGTCGGGCCTGCGGCCCTCCAGCTGATAGAGTGACAGCGTGAGTGGATCGCGTAGGACGAGCCGTCGGGCCTGCGGCCCTCCAGCTGATAGAGTGACAGCGTGAGTGAATCGCGTATGGCGAGCCGTCGGGCCTGCGGCCCTCCAGCTGATAGAGTGACAGCGTGAGTGGGTCGCGTAGGGCGAGCCGTCGGGCCTGCGGCCTTCCAGCTAATAGAGTGACAGCGTGAATGGATCGCGTAGGGTGATCCGTCGGGCCTGCGGCCCTCCAGATGATAGAGTGACAGCGTGAGTGGGTCGCGTAGGGCGAGCAGTCGGGCCTGCGGCCCTCCAGCTGATAGAGTAACAGCGTGAGTAAATCGCGTAGGGCGAGCCGTCAGGCTTGCGGCCCTCCAGCTGATAGAGTGACAGCGTAAGTGAATCGCGTAGGGCGAGCCGTCGGGCCTGCGGCCCTCCAGCTGATAGAGTGACAGCGTGAGTGAATCGCGTAGGACGTGCCGTTGGACCTGCAGTCATCCGGTTGATAAGACTTAAAGTATGAGTATACCCCTTGGGTTCGCGTAGGGCGTGCCGTCGGGCCTGCGGCCCTCCGGTTGATAGACTGGCAGCGAAGGTGGTTTGCGTAGGACGTGCACTCGGACCTGCGGTCCTCCAGTTGATAGATAGAGAGTGTGAGTCCCTCCGCTTCACGTAGTGCGTGCCATAGTGCTGTCGAGCCTATGGCCCTCCGGTTGATAGACTGCATGGATTGACCCTATGGACCCTCGGTTCGCGTCGGACTTTCCGTCAGACCTGTGGTCCTCCGGTTGGTCGACTGAAAGTATTAGTTTATATTTTATAGTCTCGAAATTCGACTTGTATAATGTGTACAATATAAAAATTTAAACTTGATTTTCTCAATAAACCAAATTGATTGATATATTCCTTATTGTCAGATCTCTGTTATTTAAGGTATTGTATGAAAAATACGTCCATTTGAGACACTTCGAGCATTCAAGCTGACATTTTTTGTGTCGGATTTCTAAAAATATCTACTCAGCAGGGATTCCCGCTCGTTACACATAAAATAATGTCCATTACGTTTACATATGTCTCGTGATTAAAACGCGAGAGTTAAACGCTAACAAACATAATTGTATTGCATATTACAAACAACATCTTTGATCTATATAAGTAGGTATATTATCGGAAATTAACTTAAGAATTGCACTAAAAGCTTGAAAATAAAATAAGTAAAAAATGTTTTAAGTCAAACGGTTTTTATTGCACCAAAAACTAGAAAATAAAAATTAGTTGTAACTAACCGTAGATGTTACTTTCTGTAGATTAGTCACGTGAAACTATTATCACTGTAGTCTTCCCAAGTCGGATGCTGAAAGCCACGTTTAGCCTCTATGTCAGTGGATTAAGCGTTACCTAATCGGAAAATTTTACCAAACTAAAATAAAAACGTGGGGCGTTATTATAAAGAAACATACAAGTTCAAAATATGTAATTGTAGCTTTAATTTTGCAATTCATCATCCATCTGTTCCAACACTTCTACTGAGGTAAATAACTTTTATCAAGGCCAGAACGAAACTTATTACACTATTGCTATCTTGATTTATATGTGTGTTCTTAAATAACTATAGTGACTTTATTACAATTGCGTACGCCCCACGTTTTTATTTCAGTTTGGTAAAAGTTTCCGATTAGGTAAAGCTTAATCCACTGACATAGAGGCTAAACGTGGCTTTCAGCATCCGACTTGGGAAGACTACAGTGATAATAGTTTCACGTGACTAATCTACAGAAAGTAACATCTACGGTTAGTTACAACTAATTTTTATTTTCTAGTTTTTGGTGCAATAAAAACCGTTTGACTTAAAACATTTTTTACTTATTTTATAACAGAATAAGGTGTGGATTTGTTTCAAGTAC
>JALPQI010008840.1:0-54295 GCA_025490895.1 Thaumatotibia leucotreta
CTTTCTTCGTCTATTAAAATTCAAAGTAATACAAGACAGTACTTAAGTTGTAGCGGCCATCTTCAGTACCCAATAGACCTCTGTCATAAAAACTTAAATGTTTATTATCAAATAAATTAACACTCTATTGTACTTTTCATTACACCTAATCGGTAAATGCGTAAATGCGCGCCGTAGGTGCATCATTATTATTATACCCACGGGTAATAATGGATGTTCATGCAAAATTACGTCACAATAGTAATAATGATATTAGAATTATTGTAATGATCTAATGATTGTAATCGCGCCTACTACGTTCCATTCCATCGCCTGTTTTTTTAACAGGCAGCAATATTGAGTGAAAATGACAAACTTGACAATGACAACTGACAAACGTCATCTAATCATGATTGCTGGATGCAGCGCTGCGCGCTAGACATTGATTTAAGTAAAAGGGGTAGATGAGTGACGCTCATAGTTTGTCAACACGGCAAGCGATACCCGCACCCACACCGTTGCAAATACTACACACTACTGTAATGTCTATGTGCACAATGCGTAATAGAGATAAAATAATACGAAATATGCGGTTGTGGAAACGAGACCCCCATATTTTGCGCAATACACATAGAGCAACAGAGACATACATAGCAATTAGATCTTAGTGTAAGCAAGACATTATCTGCATATTCTTTCTAATCTTAATATTTCTAACAATCCCGCTACTCCTGGTACATCGCTTACCGAGTTTTAGGATTAGATATTGTCAATTTCAAGGGCTGACCTCTGGTTGCATACATTTACTACGGTTATTTGGGTCTCCCTTATACTGGACCGACTACGACGCCCGTGGTATCATCGGAATTACGCCATTTACCTTTAGTTCGGTAGCGTCGGAAAACAAAGTCAATAACAATCATCATCATCATCAGCCTATCGCAGTCCACTGCTGGACATAGGCCTCCCCAATTTCACGCCACCGTTCTCGATCTTCGGCTGCTCGCATCCAGCTCCTGCCAGCCATCCCGCGCAAATCGTCGCTCCACCTTGCCTTAGCCGTAGAACCGACAATAATAATAAGAGTAACATATACCTACTCATTTCATGATGAAACAGAATTAAATGAAAGATGGTTTAATAGTGAAGATGGTGTAATCATTTATATAAAGGAATATTATTATTCTCTCCTTTATTCAAATATTTTCTTATATTAATATTATTATTTGGGCTCAAATAAATGTAAAATAAGGTTATTATGTGACATATACAAAATTAACGATAAACAACACGAAGAATGTCAACAAATCAGAAAAAATATCGAAGACTTCCAACATGTTCATCGGTTCCCATTAAACAACGAAGTAAAAAAACAATAAAACAACAAAAGCTATAAATTAAGTTAGGTATGGTGTATGGATGATCAAGGAATTTAAGTGAAGTACCATAGTGACAACGTACGAAAAGGCTCATAAATATAAATTGACTTTAGAAATCAAATCATGAAGATACTCATATTTGATATTCCGGTCGATACTCTAGAATAGCTTTTCGTTATTTTGTCCGCTTAAACTAGTTTAATGTGTACTACCGACGACGTTTTTCAACACATTTGCGAGGAATAACTGACTTAAATTAACACTTTTACTAACCTTTGTTGCTAGGTAATTACTACTTACTTAGATACTATCCGAAATTTACGTTCAATCTTTTTATTTTATTCTTGTTCATTACTTTAAGGCCACAATTTACATAAAAGAAATAACAGAAAATACAACAAAATGTAAAGTATGTTTAACTTGGTCGGGTTATGTTACTACCGCACCAGGACAGTAATGTAATGAAAAAGTACGGATATTAGATTATGAGCCATAAAGCGGTTCAATAATACCTACGTTACGAGCACGCTTGTTGAAAAAATAGTTGTGATTGGTCCATCAAAGTTTTGATTGGCTATATTCTATAAATATATTCACAAAACCACGATTACCCGAAAGTACGGAATAGCGCCTTTTGTTATTCGTCGTCTGCCTTTGCTGGTAGTATAAATATGGGGTCCATATTGGCACTTATACAATTTTTTCTTCGAATATTTTTACTAATACCGTTTTTTACTCATAATCATCATTACTCCGAAAATTTTTTCTCATACTTTTTTTCTTACTAAAAATTATACTTCTACCTACAATGTTCATAACGATTTTTATTTCGAAATTTTATCCTCCTAAAGTCGTCAAGTAGATTAATCTATACTCATAAAGTTATTTGAAATAAATTGTTTATTTATAAACATTTTCCCATTAGGTTCACTCTGTTGTGGTATAATTCTTTTATGAATAACATAAACTATGTAGTCATAATGGGCTTTGTGCAGAAACTGTTGTGACATACTTAACTTTAGCATATTTCTTTGTGGCAGATTTCGAGTTGTTCGAATATTATTCGAGCATAATTTCCATGCTCCTATTTATGATGAGGCATAATCTGGATGTGCATAAAAAGTAGCGGCATAGTTTATTTTAGCATAACAGAGAAGGAATAATTACAACCTCTCAATATAATCGAGGTAATAGTAATATTCTATACGTTACTTACTGTGTTACTGAGCTGAGTACTTTCTAGGTTGCTAAAAAAAAATAACCTCGAAGACTAAGGCGGGAGCAAAGCCTAACCTATCCGAGTCGGATCTGCCCCGGAAGGTTTTGTTCGCTCGCTTCGCTCGCTCACTGCAGAAAGTTTCGAAAACATGTGGCCACATGCCCAAAAAAAAAAAATGCAAATCTAATTTCTGTCTTATAACACTCGGCGTAATTAATGATATGCCAAGATAGTTTTGGACAAAATAATATTCGAAATATTGTTATTTAAGCCAAGTGATGTTTCTGTCTCATTAAGTTGATGCCAAAATAGATTATACCAAGTCTGTTATGTCCTAAGCGTTTCGGACAAAAAAAGTTTAGAGAGAACCCGTTTAGTACAGTACCTTAGTACCTACTCTGCCACAACCTGATTTGTGCAGGTAGCTAGTTTACAGTAATAGTACTATTTATATTTAATTAAACAAAAATAATTCATACATAAAACCAGTACAGATAAAAATAAATACCTATACCATTAGAATATATAGCATAAACTAAGTATAGTGAAAAATTATATAAACATAAAAGTTAGTACTAAAAATATGTATGAAAAACAATATTATGACCATAAATAATTCTATGTGATGATGATTATGAACAAAGATTATTCTAAATACCGATCATTATGAAGTTAAATTGTATAAGAAAAATTTTCGGAGTTCCAATAATCTAAGTTGCAAATTTTATAAATACTTTGGCGCACCCATAAATATGTTCCGGTATAAAATGTATGGAACATTATTCTACTATGTTTGGTAGATGTCCACTCTGGGTCTTTTCTTTGCTTGCGTACGACTGCGAGCCACTTATCTTTCCATACTTCGTCGGCAGGAAATCTGTACGTGTATTAAATTGTTATGCTACAACCAAACCTAAACATACGTATAAGCTATTAATTTTATGTATAAAATAAATATTGCAAAATAGACTTTGTTATATTTGTTTTACTAGGAGCCCAGGAACTAAAAATACATGTTGATCAAGATTTATTTGCTGACGTTATTGCGTGACGATGTACGTGTTGCTCTCGTATATATTAGATATATATCTGTTTCTCTCACTCAAAAACAAGAATCATTTAAAATTTGAATTGCTTAAAAATATATTATTAAATAATAAACAGTACTTACGCATGAAAAGTGATTCCGTGAGTTTTGTTTTTATGCTTTGAGCTGTTAAAGCACTGAAAAAAGGCACAGCACGGCATGATTATCGCTTTTAAGCCAATATTCGTTACAGAGATTTTGGATCTTGACAAGCTGTTGACACATGGGCTGCCATCACACGACTAATTCAAAACAGGTCCCGGGACCTGTATTCGATGGCACACTTTCGTGCGCCTGGTACCATATCTACCCCTTTTACTTAAATCAATGGCGCTAGAGCGCCTTTTAAGTGAAAGAAAGCTGCTATCATAGAATTGTATTACAAAACAATACACACATCCGTGAATTGCAATAATTTGCGTACGATATACTATGGTCCCAAGTACTTGATATATTGGGAAACAGAACTGGTAATCCATTTTAACTTTTTATGACGTAAAGTATGGCATTGACATCAAGGAATTAGTATTTCCTATTTTACACGTAACGATTTACATAATTAATTGTTTTCGTTTTTATTTTCTGTGTTAACGGTGTCTACAAAAGACTAACTTATTTACTGCAAGATAAATATATTTAGAAGCTAAAAAGTTATATGCAATTGGATAATAAAGTAAATAACTGATGAATTTCTACTGCTTCGTATTTATTAACCTCTTAAACATGTGCAAATAATAAACTAATGTCCTTCTGTCACATAGAAAGAAGTTGCTGCGATTGGAATGTAGCTATGTGAGAACAGGCATAGAGCAATGGCGGGGGTTCAGCCTTTAGAGCAAGGTTGTCAAGCTGGAGTGACGCTGCCTGATGCCACCCACTGGAAGGAGTTCGTCTGTGGCGGCGGCGCCGCCTTCTGCAACATCATTATCAGCTACCCTCTCAACAAGCTTATATTTAGACAGGTACATACTGTTGCTGTTATACTTAATAGCACTTATTATTACTAGTGTTTCTGGCTGAAACTAATTGAATATAATAACTCTTGGCTATTATTTATTTAACAGAAACAGAATACAATAATTTTCTTTATCTCCAAGATAAGTTGTAATAACAGATTTGTTATCTGTGATGTATATAACATGGATATCATATCTTGAATGTATTTTAATTCATTCTGGTGTTATTATGAATACATGATGTTGAAATCAATCTAACTAAATAGTCAAACAAGTTTTGTGAGCTGAAACATAACATAGTGTATGATGACTAATTCCCTGTAGGAGAATATAAATTCTATCCAAGTTAATTAAAAATTTTATACATCCCTGAGCTATTACACCATGATATACTTTTGAAAGTTATAAACCAGACAGTATAATATCTGATATGTGAGACAAACTCCCAGAGGATGTGATCACAGTACAAAATGTGAATAAGTTTAAAAATGGACTAGACAAGTACATCACATCTACAACTTCACTATGATTATTGTCACAATGATAACTGGATACAGGCTACATCAGTTTTCTAACTGCCTGCCTGCTTATTAAATAACAATAAATAAATAATATAATTAGATATTTATTAGGCAGTCAACTTAAAAAATGTTTGTATGTTTCAGATGATGCATGGAGTCGAAACCACCTTTGCCTTAAATCAATTACAAAAAGAAGGTGCTGCCTTTCTGTACCGTGGGATGCTTCCACCACTGTTGCAACGCTCCGTGTCCATGTCCCTCATGTTTGGAGTATACAATGAGGTCCTGCAACCTCAACTGACACACTGTGTCAACCCTTATGTTGCCAAGTCAGTCGCAGGCATGGTGGCAGGTTGTGTTGAAGCCACACTCATGCCATTTGAGAGGATTCAGACTCTGTTAATTCATCCCAAGTTCCATAAGGAATTCAAAAACACAGCACATGCAACACGTCATATTGCAGGCATGTATGGTATTAAAGAGTTTTACAGAGGACTGACTCCCATACTGATGAGGAATGGGCCTTCAAATGCAATGTTTTTCATAATACGTGATGAAGTAAGGCTACTGTTGCCTACGCAAGAGCGAATGCTATACAAAAGCCTGCAAGACTTCCTAGCTGGAGCATCTATTGGTGCTTTTCTGAGTACTTTATTTTATCCCCTTAATGTCATAAAAATTGCAATGCAATGTGAATTAGGAGGCCCTCACAGGACAGTCACATATGAATTTAGATATATTTTACGCAAAAGAGGCTCTAAGTTTGCAAATTTCTATCATGGAGCTCTGCTTAATATTTCTAGAGCATTCTTAAGTTGGGGGATAGTTAACGCTTCATATGAGGTATTTAGAAAAATGCTTTATGCCTAGTCAGCTATATGAATGTTATGTATACAATTGAGTCCGATATTAATCACCTTTTGCGAAAGCTCAATGTAATTGAACAAATCTATTATGGAAGTTACATACTTCTTCATTACTTATGTAACTTCCATCTCTAACATCGAATATTTCTCTAATAGCCGTAATTCTAGTTAGTCTAGATGACCAAAGTGCTGTATGTGTTAATATTATTAAGTTACAATTCTTTGATTACAAATGTCCATAAACACCTTGCGATAAATGAAACCTATGAGCCAGTAATTAAATCACCCACCAGTTATGCCACAAGTCACATAAGTACTTATATTTTGTAACTGAATTACTGCTACTAGAGCCACATTATACAGACTTGTGCAAGGTAGTTATGAATTGACAGAATTACTGTCACTTTATAATTTTCTCTTAATTTATTTTGTGTAATAATGTAAGCAAGACCTTTTGGTGCTGTTGTGTAAATATTTATGAGGTGTGTTATTGCACAGTTTATGTTAAGTAGCAATCTTTTTAACAAAAGGCATTTATGTTGATGTTTATCGTCCGTTACTGTTATTTATAGATATAGCAAATATGTACCTAAATCAAAAATTATGGAAATTATTGATATTGTAGAACATTTTTACTTATGTACAAATCGGGTGGCATTTCAATTGTGAATCGTTATTGTATTAATGGAAGAGAAAACCTATTTCCACTGTTGTCTGCCAAATATACATTACATACATTAGCAGTATTATTGAATATTTATCAAATTTGTAGGGGGCCACCTGTCTCTAAACAAAGTTTACTGCATCTGGATAACAGATCCAGAAGAATCTACATTTGCCACTAAAGAATATGGACATACCTATTCATACTCTAAAGTGTTCATGACTTAAATTAAATAGTAGTATAGGATCTGTTGTGGCCATTCCAAATATTTCCTTAAGAGTGGTTTCACCCTATATAGATTAACATGACTTTAGACCTTTTAATGATATACCTTAATATGTGGAAGCAGAGGGTTCGCTGCCACACATTGAGGTAGAAACTGGTACTACGTTTGACAACACACTCAGTGCTCGCTTCAACCCTCGTATTCCTCCTCTGATTTCAGTTTAGGTGTCTATTAAAAATGCGTTTGGCAACGACTTTAGGTTAGTTATCTGTGTCTCACCTCGCTCTACAGTGTGTGGCCTACAACCGGGGCGAAAATTTAAATGGTGCATTAATAAGCTAAGCAACAATCATTTCCACATAAGTATAGTCATTAATTTTTTTCATTTTTTTTCCTTGGAAATTTTGTTATTATGGGTTCTTTTACTTGACTTAAAAGTTATTAATAACTTATCATTTTTGAAACATTGAAAAATGTACAAAAACTTAGAAAAAAACGTACCAAATTGGTGTAAAAATAAAACCAAAATAACTATTATGATTATGACTCAGTACCCTATGTTGATGTCTTGCGACTGACAAGCTACGATATCGTGATGCCGAGATCCAGTACTTCGGGTCCATAACTTTGAATAACAATATCTCCAAACTTATAAATTTTTAAACATCGATCGGGCCCTTTACAGGATTATTGCGGAGTAACTTTTTAAATTGACAGAGGAATTATGCATTTTAAATAAGTCACCACAATTTTACTCATAGCTGTAATTGAGACTGTAACGTTACACTTTGCGGATGTCAAATAATTAATGCTAATTGCAACACACTTACTGATAAGAATTCCACTCGATTCCCTCATTCGTGCAGTACAGGATTTTCCTCGTCTCGCCGCGTAGTTTAAAATATTTGACCGCGACCAATACGTAGCCTAAGGAGTCACCCATTCAATTTTTCTCCCGTGTTCAAGGCCACACACTGTATAGTATTAAACAGGGATATTCCTACAGAAAACGTTACACACAGTATTATGGGACAATGTAAGTCACAACTTGCACTTGGGTGAATCAACTTTTTTGTCTGTTATTGCCATGGTTACGGTCGCCTGAGTCACGCTGGTTTTATGCAAAATTTGTGACATTTACGTGGTTACGTGACCACATTTGCCTCGTACCTATTTGCATTTGTCCCGCTAAGTGGCTAACACGTTCTTCTATGGTGTCTAGTATACAACAACAAACCTATAAAGGTCACTATGACAATTGCAGTTCGATTTTAAGATGACGCATTAGAATAAAGTGTATGCACCAAACCATTACCTTAACGGTCTCCGTAGATCAGTCGAGTGATCGTGCCTCGGAAGCTAGAGGTCCAACGTTCAAATCTCGGTGAGGGCATCTCCTTGTGAATTTATCACAATGATATGCTTTCTGCTCATATACAATCATGGTTTTTTTTGTATTTATTAGAGCCTATTTGTAATATGTATCACCCATCTATTATAATTATACGTGTAAGTTGCCCATAAGGTTTTCGAACTCAGAATAGGTACTTAAATGGTTTTGGGAAATTTTGAAATCACTTAAAATAGTTAGGTAATTGATTTTTCACAATTTTCTAAGAAATACCCTAGGGGGCCTATTCTGCGTCCTAAACTCTTACTTGCCATTCCTGTTGCCAGGAATGCATTTAAGTATTTGCTGACCACCTTTTATACACGCTTACTACTATCAGCGTCAAATACCTTACCTATACCTAGCAATCACAATTGCCAAATAGTTCGGTACACCGTACTATACTAATACATATGTACGTTCTATACTATAATAATACAGATTTATATGGTGTACCAAACAATTTGGTCCCTACCAAGTATTTGACGCTGACTATACCCACAACACAAGCCTTAATTGTGTTTACCGGTTTGTGTAAGAATGTCCCATGATATTTATTTGCTGTGAATGCGTTTTATTATTTAGAGCAGAAACATTTTTACTCTCTGTTGTGATGGATATCAATAGCATTCACATAGCATAGCTCGTGTTGAAAGGCTTTAATGGGCCCCAAATAGCTCAATTGCCACTCAGCTTTATTAATAGTATTATAGGGTAAAAGCACCAATAGATGACTGCCACCCAGAAGTTGACTGATAGGTCTAAAAACCTAAATAATTAAATCAGGTATAATTTTCCACGCCCGGGAGTATTTTTCTCACATGCGGCAACACTATATCGTGTCTCACATGCAAATTACCAGACAGTTAAGCCACGCACGCGGCAGTGAGCGGCCGTCGAGTTTGCGCTTTGCACCAAAATCGCGTTTTATATGGGATCCTTATTAAGAAAAGCCCTCAAAAATTTAAGCTTTTAATTACGTACAGAATCGAATATGGCTTTTATTTCCTTGATTCACTTCAGTATAGATTTTAGACTAATATCTCTATTGTGTATATTATAAAGAATAGTTTTTTTTTATTTAGTTTACGAGATATTTGCTGGTCAAGTTATGGTTCCAATATTGTGTGTTCGGGCCAAAAGATGAACGACGGTCAACTTTTGGGCAAAGGCTCGTATTTTCAAACGCTTGTGTAAATTATAATAAAATAGCTACATGCAATATTTAAACATAAAATTACAATCAGTTTTGTAGATGATTTTTTGACCAAAAGATGAACGAGCCTTTTTTCATGTAACACGTTTTAAAGTAATTTATTTTTGTATGAAAATGGGATTGTTCAACTCAAGAATCGCTGTCCAAAACGTGAACTAGGAAAATTTGCTGGTTCATCTTTTGGGTCGGATTCCAATAAATGAATTCGATTCATTTTAGCTCGTTCATTTTGTTAATACAGTGCCCGAAACATGAACCAACTGATTTTATTGAACGGTTGAACTTGGGAAAAGTTAAACTTTTGTTCTTAGAGATCAGATTGTTACATAATATACACCATGCTTATATTTCATTAAAATAAGGTCAAATACAATTAATTAATCTAAGAAACGAACGTTTTTACTTTGCTCTATTCATCGATTGGGGTCTTGACGTTCATATATTGGTCTCGCTATATTGCGATTATGCTGGTTCATCTATTGGGGTCAAATTGTTCAGAGATAGGGCACTTTGTTCATCTACTGGGGAATTAGACTCCTTTTTTAATATAATCATTTTTATAAAATTACTAAAGTTTAATACGAGACACAAAAATAGCTTATTCTAAACTCAATTAAATGCGGAATCATATAAACGAATAAAAATTGATGAATATGAGTTACGTCATATAGAAAAAAATATTTAAAGTTGGGAAAGTTGCTTAACTGTTCATCTATTGGTGATTTTACCCTAGTAAAGTGCAGACGTGTAATTTCGAAAGTCACAAATGCTCGGGTATTATGTATGACATGCAAAATTACCCCCTGCATCTTACAGCTTTTTCTAACTGTTGTAAAAGTCCATACCAATTTGATATAATATTTTCTGTGGAAAATGTACCAATAATTTATTATTATACAATGCCGCGTATCACTACCCTTCGGGTACCTACACACTGCATGTACGTGCGATAGGAAATTAATAAAATATTGTTTGAAACGAAATTTGAGATTTTATTCTCTGACAAGAACAGACGTGGCTACCTGTTTCCTATTTTGTTACAGGCAAAAGTGCCACAACTCTCATACGTGTATACTGAATGAATACACGATAAGTTTTAGCTCGTCATGTAAAAGTATAGGTAGGTACTATCTATAATGTGGGCTGATGATTTGATGAAGAAGGTTTATTGTTTAAGTTACTTAAGCAGTTTCATTCTAATATGCATGTACCCCTTGATAATTTAAGTACTTAAAACATTTCAAGGATGGGAAAAATATTTCATGAATTTATCTTTATTTTTGTAATATGCAAGTAAATTCCATTTTATATACCTATGTGTGTAATGTCTTGAAGCA
The DNA here is from genome assembly GCA_025490895.1 of Thaumatotibia leucotreta. Classification (NCBI taxonomy): domain Eukaryota; kingdom Metazoa; phylum Arthropoda; class Insecta; order Lepidoptera; family Tortricidae; genus Thaumatotibia; species Thaumatotibia leucotreta. The sequence continues at coordinate 10,841 of JALPQI010008840.1, forward strand.
AAACTTAAGTTACTTATAATATTATTAAGTGAATTTACGTATACACCTTTATACAATATGTACTAATGATGAAGTGTAGGTATAGGTAGGCTGCTCTTGCAAGTTAGTCAGGTACTATGCTTAAGGGTTTATTTTGAATATTATTATTTTATTATCCACCATTAGCTGCAAAGAGCTGCGACCACAAAATTACGTTTGTGGAACGATATCGCTAAACAATTTATCTTCTTGTATCTTCAACGCGGTTAAGGTCGCCTTCCAGAGTTCTGCGGCGATCGCGTCGTTTTGACTGTACTTCGACGAGGATTTTGTGGCACAATCACTAAAAGAAAGAAAATATATAAATAATTATGTAGTAGGCCAAACCCTGTTATGTGAGAGTACCTATATAATTCTTAATCATATTGTTTAAATTGCGTATAGGCATAATGCATATATGAGACAATTTATTAACAACTACCTTTTGCCCGGGACTTCCGGGGAACAACGTAATTTTCCGAGGTTAGGATGTCGTTTTTTCAAAACTCATTAAATATTTTAGGTATGAAAGCGTGACTGATAAAGTTACATTCGCATTTATAATATGGATGTTGTCAACGACCCACGTGGCTTTGGAGAAATAGGTAGATTTCGCTGAAGTGCCTGCCGTCAACATGCGAATCATCATCGAAGTATAGAAGAGAGACCAAATGAAATGAACCTGTAATAGAGGCCAGTTTCACCCGCGCACCGCTCGTCCACGGCGCAGTAGACGGAGGTTTGCGCGCCGCAGCGTGGCGACTTGCACATCCAGGACAAGATGTTGTCGAAGACCCAGGTGGCACCGGGGAAGTAGGTCTCGCTGAAGTGCCTGCTGATCTCCGTGCTGATGACCCCGGGGTGCAGGCTGTATGTGCTCACGTTGGCGATCTTGTGCTCCTGCCGGAAATATCATGGGACGCTGTTATAACCATCCTATACGGTATTAGACGGTTGACCACGAAGCTTCACGCAGTCATCTTGGTGCTACGCCAGATTTGGCTGGAAACCACCCTGTTAACTTAGATATTTTAATATGAAGGCTCAACACCAAAAAACTATAGTCTTCCCTTCTTCATCTTCATGGGTAAATATTCTGTGGACGTCACCTAAACGTCATCTAAATCATATCATATGTCACACATTTTCAGAAAATATCGCTTCGAAAGATGAATAAATTGAAACTGCACCAGTATTCCAGTTAAAAGTGAGAGCAGCGAGCGATTAAAACCATAAGAGCCTATCTATGTAGAGTAATTAGATGTATTTACAATGTTCAACTAATTAATTTATCGATATACAGCAACTTAATTGATATTCGAATCGTGATGGGAAATATTTAAGAAATAGCATACACCATTAAGCGTAATATTGAGAAGATATATATATCTTTTAATTATTATGTACTTTATTTAATAAAAACTGGTTTTTATAGATCTTACCCTCAATTTTTGAGAAAGGGCCCTTGCGAACAATACATTCGCGACTTTACTGCGACAGTATGCTCGTAGCGGATCATAAGTTGTAGTCTCGTAATTAATGTCATCGAAATTGATCTCGGCACCTGAAACTAACATTTAGGTTTCAGGTACACTCGAGGCCAAAGACATCATTACATTGATTACATTCGTTTTAGGTGCCAAAATATTATATATTTATAGACTCAATCTCGTATGTCCAGTGTCGTATGACTCATCCTCGTATATGAAATGTATGCATTTTGTATAGAAATATATTTTTCTGACACAACCTCGTAAGCCTTTATACGAGGTTGAGTCACACAGCCAGCGAATATATTCACGACCTCAATGTCAAGGCAATAAGGATGTGTAGGTACACTAGGTACGTAGGTAATGTAATAATTAAATATATTTTTGGCTCATAAACCGTAATGATACCTTTAACGTCGACTGTACCCATATAAACACGCTTTATCTACAGGCATATCATAATTTCCCTATTATGTATTCAGAAGCTGTAATGTAATTATCTATATTAAGTGACCGGCATCTGTGGCTACATCATAACATAACTATTCATAAGTATCATAACATAATGTTAACATTAAAGTATCGTCGTCAGGATATTATATTAATTTTAACATTATGAAGTCAACTTCTTTTTGTTTTTTTTTTTAATAAATATTTATTGTAGGATATCCTTAGTCAAATTGAGTGACTTCAACTGATTTGAATTGTTTATATTATAATTTATAAATTATAATTAATGACACAAGTACCTAACTGACAATTTGGGACCGTGAATACAGTGCACCAAAAATTCGGTTTCAAAGTTTTTTTCTATATCATAATATTCATAATGCATGTACCTAACTTTGCTTGGAAAATGTTTCTCTGACGATGGCATCGTGTTCATTTTCCTTACCTACATTGACAGGATTTAATTATGAAAGGCAACTATGAAATAACATTAAAATTAACTGGAGTGCCTTTCTTTCAATTTAGAAATAGAAGCGGTGCCGGCGGGTTAGGATTAGGACATTTAAGTAGGTACCGGGTCTCCAAGAATCTTGAGATGTACCCTATCGACATAATTATTAGCATATATGACATAATTATTCCAGTAACTATTAGATATAGTATATTTGCATATCGATCGTATAGCTATTAGATATCGTATAGGTAATGGTCGTATCTCTCTCGGGTATTGCATTTACAAACAAGTGTCTGTAAAAATAAAAAATAAATGTATATACTTAATATCTTTTTTGCCGATTATATCTACTTTCTTGAAGTATTTCGAGACGAGTCTAACGAGTTCCAACTTAATAGGTTTTCGTTCCCAAGTTCCTGTGGCCACCTTCCGACTCCATCATCAGCCAGCTCTATGATATCATTAAATTCCTACGGGTGCGGCTCCGCTGACGCGGGTCGGAGCGGAGTTGTTGGGAGCTCGGCCAATGAGACCGCATCACAGTGTTTCGAATTCGAATTTGAAGAATATAATTGGTCAATTTTGCACAACTCCGCTCCGCTCCGCGTCAGTGGAGCCATACCCTTAGGCTGCGTTTCCACCAGAGATGTGCGAGGATGTGTTTCCATACAAATGACACCTTGCTCGAGTCATTAATAGGTGCTTTGGCATCCGACTTATTGATGTAGGTATGTACCTATTTAAAATTTCAATTCAGGTAACCGCAGCAACTAGGTCAAACAAGATTCCATTTTTTTTGTAGGTATTTTAATACCCTTAGAGCTGAATTTTACTGAACGTCCTCGACTTTGACTCTTGTGACAAAGTGCATGTATCGGGAACGAATTAGAATAGAATTTATACGAATAAATGTATAAGCGCTATTACGGCAACCTTAATATCACTATTTTGATACACCTACAGGGTCGCGTTTTATAAAGTTACAATTTTGCTGTTTGCCTCTCTTTTTAGCCAATATGTGCGTGCGTGAGAGAGTCAAACAGCGAAATTGTAAAATGTAACTTTATGAAACGCGACCCAGTTGTATCAAAATAGTGATGATCCGTTTTACCTACGACCTATTTTGGCAAGATATACTTAGGTGTGGCGTGGCGTGTGGTCATGTCCAGGGTTGCCTGGTGAAACCCGATAAGTCGAGCAAACCGTTTTTAGAAATACGATACAAACTATATGATGATATGGATATGACACGTGAGGTTGACATTTCAATGAAAAATTATCTCGTCTTATCGGGTTTCACCAAGCAACCCTAGATATACTAAATAGGTAGTATAGGTACTGCAACTGTTTCCCATCAGGCGCCCGTATGTTTGTTTGCCACCGTGTTTAGTAAAAATCTTAAAAATAGTGAATGTATGTGTCTTTCAGAGCTCTTTTTCCGCATCTAGGCACTGATCCCACCGCGAGCGAGTAAGCTATGCGCTATCGGCTGTAGAAACGCTCCCACGTGACTGTGAACAAAAGAGACACGGCGACATTTGTAGCTCATAGACGTTTGTTAGTCGTATACCTCGAAATCACAAAATTCTTGTAGCTTTTCACCTATTCGCGTTTCGCCGCGATAGCGTATTTATTTGTAGCATGAAATATCGGTGGTATATTTTGTTACTCGCATATATTTTTAATAGATTTTTACAATAGTAGCAAATTTTGATGTAGCATATATTATCAATAGCCTATTTAGTTAGCCGCATTTATTTTCAATAGATGTTTGCAACAGTAGCAAATTAATACAATAATACAGAAATGTTCCCTCCGTGTGAACTTGATTCATTTAAAATTGCCCCGCTGACTATAAGTGGATCCAGGTTCAGCTTCCATCTTCGCGAAATGCATAATATATATACCAAACTAAACTACAGACGAATAGGAAGGAAATATTGCGATATCATCATCATCATCATATCAGCCAAAAGACGTCCACTGCTGAATATAGGCCCCCCATATTCAGCAGTGGACGCCAAAGATTGCCACAATGACCGGTCCTGCGCGACCCGCATCCAGCGGACTCCTGCCACCTTCACCAGGTCACCAGTCCACGCTGCGCCTTCCGATACGTGGCCGCCACTCGAGAACCTTTCCGCTCCAACGGCCATCGGTTCTACGCCGCCCACTGCCACTTAAGTTTCTGCGATCCGGAGACCTATATCTTTTACTTTGGTTCTGCGCGATATGTAATAACGCGTTACAAGCAAATATCTATTGAGGTGAAAAGCGATTACAATGAAAAAAGCCAAGAAAATAAATATGCTAAGAATTTTATACACCATTGTAATTGGCTACCAGAAATAATTCTACTAGAAAAAAAAACTGTTAAGTAATTTTGAGATCGCGGCGAAACGCGAAAATGTGAAAAGCTACAAGGATTTTATGATTTCGAGGTATACGACTAACAAACGACCGCATAAAAAGGCCATAGGTACTTTGTTCAGATGTACACTAACAATAATGTATATCTGAACGCAACTAGTTTTTTTTTTATACATACATAACAGAACTGATCCTTACGGTCATGCACCCTTGACGATACGAAGACAATTCGGGCATGGCTGCAACTAACCAATTTTGGCAACAACAGGAATGTCAAAAGAGCGTGTCCAAAGTGGTTAGTCGCCATATGCATTTCGAAGCCATCTTCAGTGACTCCCAGTGGGGCCATCATCACTCCAGCGTTATTCACTAAGATGTCAATATTCGGTTCTTCGGCTAACATCCATGATGCGAACTCGCGCACCGAACTCATGCTGGAAAGATCCAGTTTCTGAACAATCAGACTTCCTTTTCCTTCGGCATTTCTGCATGATGATTCCAGTTCGTTTTTCGCCACATTGGCTTTATTAATATCGCGACATGCCATAACAACGCGGCAACCTGCGAAAACACACACATTAAGGGTAGGTAAATAAGCAATATTATCCAGATAGAATTATCACGGTTTTCAATTTCATATAAAATCACTTCATTTCTATTAAAATCTAGATTTCAATTTAGATAGGTAACATAACACTTATCGTGAGAATCTAATAACTATTAACTTCTCGTAAAATATTTCTTGTAATCTAGCGAGATTGACAATGTAGGTGTGATATAATATATGAATACCTAGATAAAATCGTTAGTGTAATGACTAGCTAAAAACTATAGCAATTTCGGTGCAATCTAGTAGAATTAGTGGAATTTCTACGAACATTTTCTAAGACTGGAAATGATGCAGGTAGAGACGAGACGCTGTTATGAACCCTAAAGTATACTTAACTATTCCAGCTAGAATTGGGAATACATGCAATGGGAATATATGTCTTTAATGCAGCAATGCTGCACCGAAAAATAAATTTTAAAATGTACGAAGTCTAAGTAATAACACTAATAACTAATGGCATTTGTGCTTAAAAGGTATTTATGCTTGAGTAGGTATGGAGTTGGTGCAGACGGTGCAGTCAATCAATTGGAACCCTGTGGCACTCGCGAATTAATGATGTAAAGTGCTGCTATGAAACCAATTAAAAGAAATCAATTTATCTTCATTTTGACATGGTAAATAAAAAAGATGGTTCCAATTACCTCGTAGAAATATACCTACACGGATAGACCATAAAATAATGAGCACATAGTTAAGGGTTTTACTGAAAACAAAACTTATCGTCATACATACCCATAGTTTGTCTGACTAACTTTTGTAACACAATGGAAACGTAAATAATTTTTGTTGTAATTACGTACAATATTTTTGAAAACGACCCTGATATTTGGTAAGTCTTACCTGTTATCAAAAGAAACCAAATTCGACTTGTTTTAATGACAGCTCGTGATATGACGTGCATGACTATTCAACACCAGCATACCAACTAATAACCTAGGTACCTATAAAGATGTTACGTATAAGGGTTCTGTTTCTTTTAAAGTACAGCAGAACCCTAAACAATAGAATACCTAGTATACCTACTTGTCTATCAATTCTGTATCTATATAACTCTTTTAATGGAACTTGTCGACGAGTTCCCGCTGAGAAAAGACGTGATACTAACATTAATATTGTGCATTTTTTCCACTTTCTTTGGCTTGGGATACTACACCGCCATTAGTTTGATAAAATAAATAAATCTCAATTTATTGGAAAATATATAGGAAATACCTGCCATACGCCACGTGGGTCTAGCTGATATAGTGTATTCTAATGGATACTATTTAGTTCAATGTATGAAACTGACTACCTATCTGCATATGGATGGGTAAGCTTTTCATTTCTTAACGATTAATGTACCTAATTAAAAAAAAGTGTGATTAATGTATCTATTGTACCTTGTTGTATGAACTTTTTGAATAAAACTAACAAAAAACAAAAAAATCAATGATAAATGTAATTAAATACAGGGTGATTTTTTTATTCACTTGGCAAACTTAATTCTATGGTCATCTCATTGGTTAATTCTCAAATCGGATGTCGGTTCCATTCCATAGTAAAAGTTCATCAATATGACCTCAGAATTAACCCCCTAAAGTGGCCGGTAAATGAAAAAACACGTCGAATAATAATATAGGTACTTATAAAATTAAATAGTTATTATAACTATCGACTACCTATGCTAAATTGGTATTTAAGTGTATGCCTGGAAAAGTTTGCATAAGTAAGTATTTACTTAACGATCGACATTTTTCAGGAACTAGATTACAGTGTAGTTACAGTGATCAGTTGATCACTTAATCAATGTGTGTACCTACTTAATAGTTATTTATTACTTTATTTTCAGTACTACCACATACCTCTCAAATATAAGTCTAGAGCCGTTTCTCTGCCGATACCGGTGTTGCTGCCCGTCACCACAGCTGTCACCCCATCGAGCCTCCGCGCGCTCTTGCACCATCCGCTCAGGTAGTCCATAATTCCGCCGTAAAGATTTTATAATTTCGCCTGCCTTACAATTATCGCCGTTGCTTTAGTCGGAATGTCATCCAATCGTTTTAATTTACACGCGTACCTATCTCTTATTGATTCGGTTAACACTAATTAAATTAAAGCAGTTCACATCGGCACGGGTGAACTCTTATAAGTCTGCTTTCATACTAGGTATTCTACCATCTCAGTCGTGGTATGTGGGCGTTACTTCAACATTGACAGTACAATTAATTTTCCAAACATTAGTGGTTGGCCTTCGCGCAAAGGTCATGAATGCACCGAGATAGGAGAACGTACAATCGCGATCAAGATATATCAGAGCGGCCACGACGTTCAAAAATATCCAAACATGCAGTCTAATCTAACGCTATGACTACGACGAAATTCCTGTTCAGATATTTATGAGCACCCTGTCTGTGCAGATATACCTGAACTTTTTTCGTGCAGTTTAGGTACTTGTTTAGCGCATAATTAATTGGTGTGAAATTTGTGACCCATGTTAGCGAAAAGTAAAGGTATACTTACAGGGTGATTACGGGGCCGTGATAACAACTTTGAAAGACTAAGATGGTTGTTCTGAACAAGGTTTCAAATATAAATATCGCGAATAAATCGAATTTCATACCCACTGCTGTGTTTATAATTTCCAGTCTCGTTTCATAAGTATGTAAACAAATTTGCAAGGGAATAGGTATGTAACATAAAGAAATGCATACACATTAATGAACTCGAACTTAACTAGTCGTAAAAAAAGTACGTTTGTTCATATAGGTAGGCCCCATGGGAAACCTTGTTCAGAAAGACCATCTTCTCACGTTTTTCACCATTGGGATCACGATCCCGTAATCACTCTGTATCTATAATGTTTATGTACCATACTACATGTATACGAGAATGGGAATTTCTTTATTAATAATAGGATTAATAGGTACTACTGAGACTTGGTTGACGAACTCTTACTTTCATACAAGCAACAATATTCTACTGAGTTGAAATTGAACTAAAAAAACATAAACTTTTCACTGCCAAGAGTCGTTACACAAAATTTAACATAGTAACACAAAAAACATGTTTAGCGTAACCTAATACCAGAAATATACTCTGACTAATCAGTTTGTCTGTAGAAAAAGGCGGCAAAATCTAAAAATGTAGGCACGAATAGTCGGTCCTCACAGGCTTAAGGGCATTTTTACTTTTTGGGTCAGTCAAATAGCGTGAAGTTAAAAAACTTTAATTTTAGTCAGCTTTGTAACGACAATTAAGCACTAAATTTCTATAATAACTCGGTTTTGGTGTTCATTTTACAAACTATAAGCCTTATTGTAATATAAAAACACCGATCGAGTTTAAATTCTTAACGGTATTGTACTTAACTGTCGTTGCAAAGCCGAGTGCAATTAAGGCAAGTGAAAATTCCCATAATTGCGTCTTAATTGATATTTATAATATAATAATAATAAGCGGCCGTCATGCCACTGCGCAGAAAGCGGTGTACACCTCTCTACACTCCTGAGCCGCTTACACCGGTGTTGCCCCTGGCTGTCTCTTGTGATGGCATTTACGGGGGCCCATCTAGTCGGCGGCGAGTCACCGCCTGCCTCGATAGCAAAGAGAAATCATTGTTATGGCAGGTGTCCGGACCTCATTTCTATAGTTCCATCTCTGATCCATCCATACTCCATCACCATAGCCCATTAGTCTTTTCCATTCCTTCTCAATAGTCTCTATACGCCTGCTGGGACCGGTTTACGGATACGTATTGATGTGTCCGTAAATGGGTTGCAGCAGGTGTACAACACAGCAAATTTCTCCAAAGGGCCTCTACGTGTTGGATCTGTATCCCCGCGCAAGCCTATCAAAAGACCGGGATTTATAGGCCCGTGATCAAAAAGAGAGACACAAATAATAATAATAATTGTATTGTTTTTGTATGTTTTATTGTATTTTATTTTTATAACCATGTTATAAAATGCCTAACCAATGAATACAAATGAATAAAGAGAAAATAATAATAATAATAAATCTTTATTGCCACACCTTAAATAATCAAGTTATACAAAATCAAAACTGTTTAAACTAAGACTTACTTAACTTAAGTACTACTTAGTTAATAATAGAACAACTACTAACGTATCTATGTACCTCTATAGCTAAACTTAAAATTACATACAATAATATTATTGATATTGAAGTGGGCAAAGGGCCCCAATCTCAGCATGTGCAGAGCCCAGGGTCGCGTTTTATAAAGTTACAATTTACAATTTCGCTGTTTGCCTCTCTTTTTAGCCGATATGTGCGTGCGTTAGAGAGGCAAACAGCGAAATTGTAAATTGTAACTTTATAAAACGCGACCCAGGGCATTCTGGATCTGCGCTGATTTTCAGATTGGTCCCAGTAGAGTTTGTGTCGTGGGAGGTCGCGACCAACACGGTACACATAGAGTATATTGAATAATAGTGACGGTACACGCGCCCACCCTTGTGCTGTATCAGTGAGTGTTTGTGTGTGTATTTATATATACAATATTATATTATATTTATATTATATTTGCTTGTAGTATTGTATGAGTTGTTTTAAACTGAAAAAAGACAAAAGAGGAAAAAGAGGGAATGAGAGGAAGTCACATTTAAGAGATTATTACCAATTAACTCATAGTTAGGAGATTTTTTTGTGATTTCTTGGCTGTCTCTAAAGTTAAAGTTGCTCACGTGACCGTCCCTAGTACCCTGTTCACTCTTTGATATACCATGTATAATATACAGGGTGACACCTGGGTCGTGGAGCAATAGTGCACAGGGTACTATTTAATATGATGGTGATCCGTTCTGGGGCCCGCCGCACCCAACAAGTCCTTCGTAGTCACTGCGTAGATTGGAAACTAAGCACATTTTGAATAGTACCTACAAGCAAAGATTAACGAAATATACAGGTGACATTAAAATTATATTTTCTGGATCTAATCATGATTGCGATCAACTTTTACTGTGGTATACGCTTTTATATTATTTAACTTTTTATTTCGAATTCGGCATAAAAAATTATAACTACTACAGTCGAGTGCATTAATATGTATACACATTTGAAAGAGATCAGCATTAATGACAACTGTTGTAACTAGCGACAGCTGGTTTCACAATTTGCATGGAAATGTAGATTTTGTGGTAACTTTTTCAACGATGGTCGCATAGTAATAGTTAGCTGTAATCATGAGTAGATCCAGAAAATATAATTTAGTATCATGTAAAAGATTTCACCCAGTAGTACAAATTTTGTTTACATTTTTCGCATCGCAACTTCTATTGACGGTCGGTGACTATAAATGTAAGTCTGATGATGGGATATTATCCAATAATACTCTGTGGATGGGTTCTAGCAGAAAACGTTTTTAAATTTGGGTATTATTGGCTGAAATCCAACAAGGACATCGAAATTAACCAACAGACACTTCTGACACAGAATATATAAAGTACAGAAGCCTCACTGCTTTGATGTTCACAAATGCCGGCTTTCTATGTGCCTACGCAATTATTATTACCAAAGAAAACCGCGCGCGAGGCGACGCGAGCAGCTGAAATGGGCCGTATTGCGTCGCGGAAAGGTCGTTATTATCCACGTTATAAGCCTCACGCTGTCGAACACAGGGTTGTCATTGTCAATTAATGAAAACAAATAACGAACTGCGCTATGAGGCGTCTGACAAATACATTACTGCAATGACATCTACGGCGTTAAATTGCTAGGATTTACCTACACATTCCATACACGTGATTCAAAAATATTTGTCTCAACTTTGGCGGCACCTTCTTTGTGCTTCAGCCGCGCGTGCCCGGGCGGCATTGTTTGAGGTGTGAGTGAGATAGCAAAACGACTTTGCTAACTTTAGGTGAATATCCACCCGAATAATCCTGATAATAACACGAACATGCCAAAAATAACAACTGTAGACAGTATGTGAGTTGTGCAGAAATTAATATGTCTGCTTAATGCAATTAAAAAGAAAGAATTAAGTTAGGTTCCTACGCATTCATTACAAAAACAGCATAAGTAAGTAATGGTTTAATCACAATCGTAAGGCAGACGTAACTAACACGGCATTTTCTCTTATATATATTTGATATTATGGAAATAAAGTCGGACAACCAAACAATATGGACAAAAGGCGCGAAATTCAATAATAGTAGGTAATAGGTATGAGAGAACGAAGTTTTTTACATTATTTAAATGTGCCGCTTTTTTACTGACAAATTTGTCCAAATATAAACCATTGTGTCGTAATTGACTTGAGTTTCTGAGAATTTAATTTACTACGAAAGTAGGTAATAAGTATGTTCCTTAGTTTTTAGTACTTATCTATCTCTCTGTCGCATCGGCATCGGCAGTGCGAAAAACGAGTCATGAAAATTACTTAACATTATTTAGTATTGTTGCAATCTGCTGCTATGCAGTGTATTTTCGGCATTTTAAATCAAGATGCACATGTATAAAATAATCCTAATATTTTACAAGCGATATATCGCGATACATGACAAGCCAGGCAGCGTTGTAAATTTAAATTTAAACGTACGTTCCGAGACAGCGCGCGCCAACCATTGAATAGACCACGGAGACGGGGCGCTCTGCATGTACTTGTAGCCGCGCGACGGAATCGCGGAGTGACACCCCCTTGCTTCTGATATGTATTTACGTACAGATTAAATTATTATTTCACTACGAAATTTTCGATTAGCGATGTTCGCAGCAGGCCCCTAGGAAGCCACAAGCGACAACAAATACTCGTTTTGGAACTCTACCAACCAAAATGTCATTTATGCCAAGCAAGTTTGCGTACCTAGCGATGTTCCGGTCCGGTACCGTTAGCCGAACCAAAAGTTTTTTTAATTTTTATACTGTTTACCGCTATATGTCTAGTGACCCAAGTTGTTAGTAACTTATTAAAAATGTAAGTGAATTAGTTATTTACTTAGATAAATTAGAGTCAGTCTATAACAGACTAAAAATATCGTTTGATAGAAATATTAGGACTGAAAGTTTTGTTAGAATTAAGGTTTATCATAAATAAGGTCATAAAAAACTTATCCTTATTAAAGTTACCTTATCCTACTATGAGACAAATCCTTTACCTTTAATACACATTTTGTTTGTTTTACAGAGAAGGTGTCATTCATTTGTTGAATTAAAAAGTTAAAATGCCGTTCTTTAGTGCGCGCTGCCTGAGCACTGCTAGGTTGGTCGGAAATACTGCTGTAATCACAGGATGTAATTCGGGTATAGGAAAAGAGACCGCATTAGATTTCTATAAAAGAGGTAAGTTACCCTTTGGGGGTTCCTATGTTCCTGTTAAATGTTAATGAAATCAATTCAGGATATCATTATTTACGTTTGTGTTTAAAAATGTATCCTTTATTTACAGGAGCGAGAGTAATAATGGCCTGCCGCGATTTAGAAAAGGCTGAAGCTGTTAAATCTGAAATAGAGAATAAATGTAAGCATGTTGCAGACACAGGAAAATTAATACTAGTTAAATGTGATCTTGCTTCTTTAAAATCTGTCCGGGAATGTGCTCAAACAATATTAGATACTGAAGCACATATTAAAATACTAGTCAACAATGCTGGAGTTATGATGTGCCCTAAAAGTTACACAGAAGACGGTTTTGAGATGCAGTTTGGCACAAACCATTTGGCTCATTTCTTATTGACCATGCTCCTCTTGCCTCGTTTGAGGAGCAGTACCCCGGCGAGGATAGTTACTGTCTCCTCCGCAGCTCACGCCAGTAAGTTATATTGTTGTGTGTCCAAATTTTAACCATTATCAGTTCATCAACTGTTTATAAAAGATACATAATTAGAGGACCTTAAATTTGAACTTCCTCAAATAAAATATATCTGTCTGATAAACTATAGCTGTCCTTTTCTTTTATACGCCTGCAGAAAACGGTAAAGATAATTTAATCACATTTAGTAAGTGAAGTGGTTTCGGCCATTCCATCTTGTAAAATATTTAAAAGTACTTAGTTAGATAGTTTCTTGTTTGATTTAATTCTTCATGGTTTGATAGCTTTAAGTTTTTAATATTTATTGAACTTATTGTTTGTATGATATTGACTTCATTCTCTGTTTTATTCTCAGGATATGATATTAACTTTGATGACTTAAATTATAAAAACAGGCCATATAGTCCTGCAGAAGCATATTCACAAAGCAAACTTGCTAATGTTTTGTTCTCTAAGGAATTGGCTTCTAAATTAAAGGTAAGTTAATAAAATTAATGAAAAAATAGGTAGGTATATACTGCATTTTTTTTGGGCAGCCTTAATATATTGTAAACTGTACTATTTTCCAGGAACATAATATTGAGGGTATACATACATACAGCTTGCATCCAGGTGTAATCAAAACTGAATTGGGCAGACATTTGGATGACAGCTTGTTTTGGGGAGCTCGACGACTAATTGGCATAATGTTTATGCCATTCTTTAAGTCTCCTGAACTTGGTGCCCAGACAACCATCTACTGTTCAATTGATGAAAAATGTGCTGATGAAACTGGGCTATATTACAGGTATTTGTTTTCACACTACCAAAAGGGCAAAGGGTTCCACTTAGTTGCCTTCCATAATGATTCTTAAAAGATACTAGCAATTTATAATAATGTTATTATGGTAAACAACAAAGTGGGTCCTTTTTACTAAAAATCTCATGTAAAATAAATTTACATAAAAGTAGGGACATAATTAAGGAAAAAATATTCCATCCACTTAAATTTGTGAAATATTCTGGAAATATTATGATACTTAAAAATTTAAATCTTATGTCAAAAGACAAAGTCATTAATGTCTGTGCCTTATTTCAAAGATGGATTACTTTCGTTAAACTGTGTCCTGATCAAATAAATCGTGGAAGTCAAACTCCATAAAAAAATCCTTTTATAAACGGCCCTGTAATATTGATGATGACAGTCAATACATAACACTTCTGAATTATTTTTAACTCTTGTTAGATGTCCAAGTTTTGTAATATGGTTGCAGACTACATCACGTCTCACCGCCATGCCAACCATCATAAACGTATAGCTTTGATTGGGTTGATATAAAAACAGGACGTGTAGAACGCGGGTCACCCCCAACCAATAATTGGCTGAGCTTATACAAACTCACAACTTGAGTCAACCACTAGATCCATGTGGTATGCAATCTAAAAACCGGTCACGAGCATGACGGGTCATTGGTCCGATTACGTTCGAAATAGTTATCATTTAATTTAAACTATTCTATAAGCCAAAAATTTATTATCTTTTTCATATTTTTTGAATCCATGGACACAAACCTTATTTATAAAAGACCTACCTATTCAACGTTCAACGATACCCCACACTCCGCACTGTCCGCACTATAGAATTACGTTAGCAAAATATATTAATAATCACCAAATTGAAAATTTAAACAACAAACTTCAACCGATTTCTCCAAGATCCTATCATCTGTGGTTTCATGTGCTGATGAAACTAGGCTATATTACAGGCATTATTTTTATTTATTTTCGCACTACCAAAAGGGCAAACGTAACTTAGTTGCCTTCCATAACGCCGAGGCCACGACATCGGTCTAAGGTGACCGGCTTAGCGGAAAACGTATGGTGCTCCCTTTCGTACCCATATCGGGATACGCCGCTCCAACACATGGATTCGCTCGCCGCCTTAGACCAATGTCGTGGCCGGGCCATAATGATTCTTAAAAGATACTAGCAATTTATAATACTATTATTATGGTAAACAACAAACAACAACCTATATAACCACGATCCCATCATCAGACCCCAACTTGGTGCCAACGGGGCCATCTCGGGGTTATACATGTTCGATCACAAAAAAAATTAAAACCGGTTCACGATTCTCGGAGATAATTGTGAGATAACATACATACAACAAAAAATTAAATAAAAATCTGTCGAATTAAGAACCTCCTCCTTTTTTTGAAGTCGGTTAAAAAAACCCCACTATAATAAATATGTGTAGGGCAGGTAACCGAAATTTATTATTTTATACCAATACCAAATTATAACTTAGCACTAACGGTCACTGAGCTAAGCTGCGGACAGACAGACAGGCGCAGAGCGGAACAGGGTTGATCAAGATTACTGCCGACTGAACGTGAAATACGACGTACTAAACAGTAGTGGAGAACTCCCTGACATTTCTCAAAAAAAATTGCATTAACCTCCACTTGCTATAATCCCTCATCTTATCATCGACTATAGATACCTTTCCACCTATAAATAAAACCTGCATCACGTGTTAGGATTCCTTATTAATATTTTTCGGTCTACCTAATTGTCACAACCCTTAGCAATCTTTCTATACATTCAGTATGAAACTAGATGGGTCGCAGCAATCAGACTGCAGAATTGCATATATGTATATTTATTCGAGAATGACCGTTACTTATCTTGTATATTGTTACAGTGATTGTGCTGTTAAAGCCCCCGGCAGGAAGGCTCTCAACAACGAGTACGCTAAGAAACTGTGGGATATTTCAATGGAACTTGTTGGTCTAAAAAATTATGACCCATTTACAGCTGTGGACACTGCACCAAAACAGAACTAATACAAGACTGAGAGCAGTTGAGATTAGTGGTGGTGGGTTGCTTGTACTCCGGTTATGGTGATAGTTAATAGTACATTTCGATACAAGTGCAAAAAACATTTTTTTCGACGAGGGTGAAAGTTTGAGCCCGAGTGAAACGAGGGCGACAATCACCCGAGTTAAAAATAAAGTTTTTACATGTGTATCGAACGAGTTTTTTCATAAGAAGTGCCTTAAAAAGAGAAATGTATGCACAGCGTGCGCAAAGTTTACTTTTCCGCATTAGTTAGGAAAAAAATATTAATGGGCTCTGTTTTGCACCCTTAAAGCACAGAAAAGTGATGGTCACAAATAAATAATTAGTAAGTTCATTCATAACTTTAAACAAACAATTATATTGGAAACAATTCTATCTTAGAAACAACTCTACCCTTGTCGTCTCTATCGTTGTCCTGTGGCTTAAGAAAACAAGCATACAACTGTACAATCAAGGGCAAAAATATCTATATACTTCTTTACTTAAGTCTGGAGCATAAGGTTTAAAATTGTATGTATATTTATGCCCCTGACTGTACTTAATTGTTAAATGCAGGGACAAATTAGAATGTATCGATAGATCAATGGAATCCAATATAACCAACGAACATCGAGCGATGTTAGACAGTTGGGCACTGACCTACAGCCTGGCAAAAAGAGTATAAATTAAAAAGTGGCAACATTGTAGTGTCGTCCCGTTTTCTCACACATATTGATTTGAATTGAAAGGGACGACACTACGATGCTGCTTTTTTTAATTTCTGTTCTTTTTTTGCTTGCCAAGCTGTACTTACATGCCTTCTAATATTTAATTTACCAGTGAGTACCTTATTTAGCTTAGGGATTCCCGGAAACAGTCTTCTTGGATGATTACTAAATATGAAGGTATAGACACCGTCAGTAGAAGATTCACAACGTCTAAACACAACAACAATAATAAACAAACATTTTATTCATAATATTTTTAAATTTTCAAACTACGTCATTATATTAAATACTGCTGAATTAACGTGTTATTAAATAAAAAAGTCTTAAACCATAAAATGGTACAAACTTATTCATGAATGTTTCTGTGAATAATTTGTTTACATTGTTAGCTACTTCTATTTTGGTGGCCGGTGAGGAGTGTTTTTTCAAAAGGGCTGATTTCCAGTTTGAATTTTTTTTGGGAAATTGAGAAAAACATAAATCCAAAGTTTTCATTTCGTTATTCTTACTGTGTTTTTGATATAGTACTTAAGTGGGTTGATATAAATGTGATGGCACTAAATATATTGATTTCTCAACTTAATTATTAAACTTTCAAAATTAAGCCCTTTTGATTAGACCTTGAAATTCAAAACATATGTATTTCTCTATTTTTAGCAAAACTACATTCATAGTTTAAAACAAAGTGGAAAGAGGAAATTAAGTCCTTTTGAAAAGACATGCCAAAATTAAACTTAAAACTGCTACAGATGCTACAGCCAAAATTCGTCCATATTTACAAAGGATCACCGCACAAAATTAGTTATTAGTTATTACCAATTTATTATTTACTTACATATTTATAATTTTATTATTTACATATTTGTCACAAAAGAGTGACGTTAAGTTTTGTTTTGATTAAAGCTACATTTTATTGCGATTTGTCATGGAATTTAGTTGTTAAGAGGACATTTTATACAATATTTATTTTGTTACTAGTAATACATTAACCTATTCATAAATAATTTTACATGTCATTAATAAAATAGTACGTATACTATAGTGTTTGATTTCTTAAGATTCTGTAATCCCGAAGGCAATGAACGGTTTATATAAAAGGATATTTAGCTATTTATTTCGGATACCTATTGTAAACAACCAATAATGTTGAAATTAGCCAAGAGCTAACTAGGCCGTTGAAATTTGAACACAGACGATCGTTCGCCATTTTCTTTGTGTTTACTCGGTGGCCAAAATTAAGTACATTGCCGTTGCCTGTGAGGTTTTGGGACTCAAAATAGAATAGGAAGAATTTGGAAGGGTCGATTTTTTTTTCGAAAATACGTACAGTCAAGGGCAAAAATATCTGTACACTTTTATACTTATGTCTGGAGCATAAGGTTTAAAATCGTATATATATTTATTCCCCTGACTGTACCTAACCTACCTACTAGGTGCTACTATAATATGTATAACTACTAGTACTTACTGAAAGTTATTTATTGTGAATTATAAATATTAGATGTCATATACCAAAGAAAGAAGATGTCATATTGTGCTTCCCGAAACCTGACTGGCAGGGGAAATCCACTTATTAGACGGGAGAATTTCTAAATACCTACATATGATATGAACCTTCCTCTGGAATCACTATCTATTTGAAAAACCCGGCCAAGAGCATGTCATTGTCAGGCCATGCTCAGTGAAGGGTTCCGCACACAGAGCACGGACCTCTTTAGTGTGGCGCCCTAAGAGTTCCAACCTCCTTGGTTCCGCAGTTGTTCAATGACGCCACTGACGCCTGCGTTAAAGTGATACAGAGACCAATCTTCGAAATTTACGAATTTCGCGGTAGTAGGCCATAGCCCTGCGGCCCTACCGCGAAAATCGAAATTCGTAAATTTCAAGGATTTGTCTCTCTCACTCATTTGAGTGACAGAAAAAAATTACGAATTTCGATTTTCGCGGTTTTCGAAATCCGCAAATTTAGAAGTATTGTCTCTCTCACTCTAATGACGCCTTTGTTGAAGTGAAAGAGAAGAGACCAATCCTCGAAAGAAAGAAAGCATTTAATAGTGCGTTCAAATTACTCGTGAAGTGGTTGTTTGAGACTTTGGTCTTGGTCGTACGACAATAAAATTGATATCAGAAAAAATATATATATTTACAATGAAATATAATAGAATCTACAAATATGATAGAATCTACAATGAAATATAATAGAATTAATAAATAAATAGGAGGAAGGGGTTCTTGATGTTCTTGATTCAATACAATACCTGCCAATGCCTGCCAAACAACGCAAACACTTCTGTTCTGTCAAATCAAAAGTGTCAATCTAACATTGCTTACAGCAGAAGTGTCATAAATAATTCTTTTAATTTAGTAATATGAATTAACAATAAACATTGTTTTAGGCAGTAGTTCCATTTCATTGGCTGGTTATTCATAAATCGGGAAATAGGAAGTTAACAGACTGCACATAGTTAAATTCTGTAACGTTATAATATAATAATATTATATTATAGTGGCAGGTGAAGTCGATTGTTACTGTTTACACAATGGAATACGATAATGATGAGAATACATGGCGGCGACCTTCGGCGCCGAAGGTAGACCGCTCTAAGTGCAACCAGATTCCGAAGCGGTCGACCACGGTCGCCGTGGTGGTGCTGGGCCTCGCCGTGATGAGCTGCCTGCTCGGCTACTGCGTGCTCAGCGAGACACTGCCCTACGAGTCCAGGACTCTTCGGCTTGTTATTATTGTGAGATTTTATCAACCTGTTTTTATACAAACTCCTCTTAACAGTTCTGCAACTCTGCAGAAGACCACATATTATGTCTCTTCTAGTTTTACACAATAAAAGGTCTCCAGAAAGCATCGTCTAGTTGCATTTTAGCTAGCTAATTTAACAAGAGTTTGATGATGCTATTGACAACTTCATTGAAGTGACTGAGACCCTCTCATATATGAGACATTATTGATTAAATATTTTTATCAGTGGGACATTATTGATTAAATATTTTTACTTGCAGTTTTTTCGCCATGGAGCTAGGACTCCAACTACAAGTTATAAGACTGATCCTTTCAAAACATACCGGTGGCCAGAAGGTTTGGGAGGCCTGACCAATGTAAGTACCAGATGAAGTTTCAAATTAAATACTGGTATGGTTTGCAACTGTGTCTTATACATAATAATAATTATAATAAACTATATCATGGTTTTGAACTTATAAGTAGCAAGTAAGCAAAAAATTATACTCATAACTTCAACAATGGAAATCTGCCCACATTCTTAATTATTTAATTTTTTAGTAATTGCTTTGTTGTGTTATATTTATTATGACATTCTATAATCTGTTACTTCCATCTTCTATTATATGTTGTAGCTTTACAATATAGATATTCATGGCACAGGCAAGAGTATCCATTGAGTAAAATTAAAAAAAAAACATCTTCAAACAAAAAAAAATCATATCATACACCAAAGTAAACAATATCTTCTTGAGTTACATATCTTTATAGCATTTTTATGATTGTAAAATCCAAAATTACATGATACATGGAATATAATTGTTTAAAATAAATATTTTAGAAATACAATTCCAGAGTGTTATTAATGTACAACTTAAAATCTTATTGATTGAAACTAACAGTGCAAATTATTTTTAACTAATATTTTGATGAACATATTGCGAAAACACAAATCAAATTATTTATTAACTAAATATTTTGATTTGTACTTTTAATTTTTCCTCCAGTAGTCACACTACTTAATACTATATAAATTATAAATATTAGATGTCATATACCAAAGAAAAACGACCAAGATCACCTATGTCCCCACCTCGGACATAGGTAGGTGATCTTGGTTGTTTTTCTTTGGTATATGACATCTAATATTTATAATTAATATTTTGATCTTTGATTTTTAGTAAGTATAAAATCCAAACTATACTAGCTAAATCATATTTTACAGACTGGGAAACTTCAACTATATGAATTAGGAAAGAAATACCGCAGCTATTATGCAAATTTTATTGAAGAAGAATATTATGAAAAAAATATGCAAGTTCGTAGCAGTGAGAAATCTCGGTGCCTTATGAGTGCTGCCACGTTCCTGGCAGGACTATACCCTCCAGTAGAACGGCAAATCTGGAACCCCGAGCTGCTGTGGCAACCAATTCCCATTCTCTCCTTACCAAAACACTTAGACAATGTAAGTCAATCTAATTTAATCCCTACTTATACTCTTTAACATTCAGTTGTTTGTTATTAGCTATGCAATTTTTTTTACTATTTAAAACCTTTCTTAGTGTTTGGTGAATTATGTGTCTATGATGTCAGCATATTCTATAGTAATGAAATTATTCTGAGGTGGGTATCCATTTGATGTGCTTATTATATAATAATATACTGATACAACCTATAAATACAGCTCTGCTTTAGATTGCACATACAGAGAGGAACCTTGAAGACTAATCATTGAGATCTTTTATGTATGATAGTTATGTTTTTTGTTAATCATCCATACCATATATTCCTTCTGTCAATCAAAAACATGTTAAATACGACATGTTAATATACTCGTATTGTAGGTAGTCTTTCATCCTGATTTCGAACATGATGAATAGAAATAGAACAGAAACAAAAACCAACACTAGAAATAATTCTAAGATTCTATTTAACTTGAAATTGGTGGGATTCTGGAGACTACTTGTGCTAGTTAGGATAGCTTACCGCCCAATTTACATAAGTTTTTTGGGTTCTGTAGTCAACTAGGAACCCTTATAGTTTCGCCAAGTCTGCCTTTATTTCTGTCCACACGTATGGTGAGAATCTCATTGACCCTTAGCACTAATTAGAAAGTTGAAAGTGTGGGGAGCATGCAGTAAAAACGGTTTGGATACGATACGACACTACGATTCTGTACCGTCTGCGTATTTTGAGCAAGGTTTGAGGGGGACATGCGGCAAAAACGTAACGCATACGCATATATATATGTTTGTACAAACATTTTTGATATTGACAGATTTTTGCGATATGTTCGTGGTAGGTATTCTGGCCTGATGGCCTCGGTCGCGTGAAGAAGGAGCAGACGAGAACTACGACACGGCACGTCTTTGATGGTCGATGATTTCTTATCTTTTTCAGATTGTTGCTAGCACTAAGCCTTGTAAAGTTTGGAAAGCAATGTACGAAGAATTACTTGAAAAATCAAACAAAGACGCAAAATATGCAAAACTATTTGAATATTTGAGCAATCACACGGCACAGGATATGAATAGTGTGTTAGAAGTGGACTTCTTGTACAGCACCTTCCTGTCGCAGCAAGAGGCCGGCCTGAAGATCCCTGAGTGGACCAAAAACTACTTTCCGAATCAAATGAGAGCTGCATTCATGCACAGCCTGGCGCTGCTGTCTTACAATCAAACTTTACAACGATTCAAAGTAGGTAAGCAACTATAATCGCTTTGTTTGCTCTGGCCTTATTTATTTCACAGGTTATCGTTGAAGTGATGTAAGCTTCGTACTGTCACTATGTACTAATGTCATATTTAGTATTTGTTTTTATCTTTTTTTTTGTTAAGGTCAATAGTGCAATTTACTCTCATATGATAAAACCAATCAATAAAATATAAATCGTCGGGGGTAGTGCAATATCCCGTAAGTACGCCTGTAAATAAGGATCCAATTTCAAATAATAAAAAAAAAAGAAAAACATTATCTCCAGGTGCTACTTATGAGTTATGAGGTAAGGTACACTCGGATAAGACCGGACTATTTTTTGGTGAGTTGAAAGGATGTCGCAAAAAAAAAACAAATTTATTCTCACTAACTTTCACCAGCAGATGTGTGATGTGCGTAATAAAAAAGAAGTCAAGCTTTCAATATAAATTTACTTGATGCCGCTAAACCAAATAGCTTAGGAGTAATCAACACTCAATCTTAGATTATAATTAGACCAATAAAGTACATTAAAATAAATAGGCATTTCTACTTAAACATTGCGTTATTAGTACTAAATTGGAAAATTGGGATATTAGTACTAAAAACGAAAAAGTTCCCTAAAGAAAATATCAAACTTTGGTTAGGACAAATACGGCTCAAAATTTTCTAAATGGTTTATACTAACACCCCCTTAAAGCTTTGAACCCAGCTACCAAACACTCTGTATTACGTATAAAAAATATTGTATACTTACCTACTTATTTGCTACTGATGTCCATAATATTGTAAGATGATAAGAAAATACTATGAAAAAACAAAAAAACCTAAATAATCTAATATTTATAGGACTTGCACACTAGAGTGTCCCGAATTTGAATTTTTTTACGCGACACCTACCAAAAGCCTATAAATTGTAAATTACGGGAAAAAATATTAAAAAAAAATTTGGACAAAATCTTTAGGGATCTACCATTCGTTTGAAGATTTCAAACAAAAACTTTTTTAATTCGGCTCCCTTAGCTGAAAATTAAAAAATGATAATTTTCATGCAATATAGATGTAGTTACCTGAAACAAGCTATAAAATAAAAAATGAGAAGAAAAAATATTTCATGTAGGTAATATGGATTCTTTTAAATTATATTTTCTATAATTTTTTTATTAATTTATTAAAATAAATACTACAATTATATGTACCTAAAGATATTTTGGCATATGTATTTTTTCAGAAAAATAGGAATAAATCAAATATTTACAATGCGGTAGAGCCCTAAATATGTTTCGGAATGTGTGTACATTTACGAAAAAATTGATGCCTCTCGGGAAACTGTAACTCAAAAGATTTTTTTCCATATATTAAAACAAGTAGGCAACCGCTAAATAAACGGACGCATTTATGTCCAAGCTGAAATGGAGAACTATGCTAATGTTCGGTCAACAATGTGCCATATAAAAAAGTTTGAGAACCAGTTGTATTTTAGGTTATAGTCCGATCTTTAGCTGACAGGTCAAACACCAGGCCCCTATACCACAAAACTTTACAAACGTACAATTCTACAAAATTGTCAACTTTTTGTATGGGAATTTATACAATTATGTAGACCACAGATCTCCGTATACAGCCTTGGTACGCCAAATTCAAATACAGAAATCAAGCCACATTAAACCTAACTACTTATTTTATTGCAATAATAATATAAACCCATTAGTTCACCCAAACCCTGATTTTATTTTTCCTGTTAAAAATCGGATCTTAAAAATTGTCGAAAAATTTACTTTTTTTTAAACGTTCGTAGCACATGGCTGATGCAGCTGAGCGGTTGCTTGCTGCATACAGTTCATACTAACGAGAGGGGCGAGGTGAAATGGCGTCATGCATAATATTGCCAGTGAGCAAAAAATACTACTATTTTAGTATTTATTGCGGTCATTCGATCTTACATTAGATCCGATCTTAGCCGGGTGTACCTTATTGCATGATCCCCGCTAAATTTATTTTTTATAATATTTGTTTCTTGGTCATGGTCGTTTTCTATGTATTCATTGTATATGGCATTATTAAATTATGCAACGCACAGGATGTTGTAAACACACAATAAATTGTTCCATGCTCTCGGTAATTGAAGATGTCTAGGTATACTTACTTTTTATAGAAGTTGCGAACAATATAAACAAGCCTTGTATTCAGAAAGTGTTTTATTTTCCAATTTACGCCATTGAATACTGCTAAATGTACCTATACATGTTATTTAATGAATTACCAGTAGATTATGCAAAGCCATGAAAACAATACTATACTTAGTGCTAGATTGTGTATATTTCTTTGAACTGTTTATTTACATAGTTCGCAACTTCAATAACAATTAATCAAGTTCCTTAATACAGGGATACTTTTTCACCGGTACAATAAATTTTACCACATCATTGGTATCGATAATAGAACACATTTATCAAATAAAATTATTTTTTTTTTTGTACAGATGGTGTCTTTTTTAGGCTCTAGTGCGAGAAGTGTGCCATTTTACGTCAGGTCCAAAACTTCGGAGGGCCATCTGCACTAAAAAACGTCGTACGAGACACGTGCAAAAACGAAATTCGTAACTCGTGTCGATTTAAAACACTCCCTGTTTCGTGTTTTAAAACATCACCGCTCGTTTCGAATTTCACGTTTTTCGCACTTGTGTCGTAATGTACTATTACATTTTTTATTAATTTATCCTTCATGCAAATGTACGAGTAACATAATGGGCCGATTATGGGCGCACTAATTACAGGGCGTCAACCGTGGTATGACGAAGGCGGCAGGGACGGGTGATCCAACCCGCCATGCCGCGTGCGATGTCATTTTAAACAAACAGTTGACAGTTCATACGTTTTGCTAGTTATGCACGCTGATAGATGTGTAACACGTCCACATTTCTTGTTTTTGCGGATAAGTTCGATCATTAGTATTTTTTTTTGTCCAAAATACTAGCTATTTTGTATTTTGGACCAGAGTTGGGCAAAAAGTAATATGATTACTTCTGTAAATTACATACAAAAGTAATCGGACGGAGTAATCATATTACTTTTTGCCCAACTCTGTTTTGGACTACTATTACGTATGTTGATTTATTGTACCGGTGAAAACGTAACCCTGTATATAAGTACCATTGGCGGAGCATTATAATGGTGGTTTGGGAAGCCAGTGCTGATTTGGTCTAATTTTTCTTCGAATTGTTAAGAAAATGCAAGCCGGTAGGAATCGAGTTCTATGAACGCCCCGCCACTGACAAGTACTATAAGTAAGCTTTTATGGGGTCATGATACCGGGTCGTCGCACAGGTCCACTGCTGAGCGACATGCGGTCGCACCTGCAGGCCAGCGTCGGGGCCGGCGGCGAGGCCGCGCAGCCGCGCTCGCTGCTCGTGTACTCGGGGCACGACGTCAACGTGGTGGCGCTGTGGCGCGCGCTCGGCTACGGCGACGACTTGGAGCCCGAGTACGGCGCCAGCATCGTCTTCGAGCTGCATGAGGAACTTGAACAGGGCTTCTTTGTTAAGGTGAGTTGGGAATCTTCTTCGGCGTTTCACTCTTGACAGAGTGGTCGTGGCCGTCACGTAGGTTGTGTTGCCCGATGTACTATGCGACGCCATTCCGTGCGAACTGCCGCGCTTCTAGTGCATTTATTCAGTGGAGCATCCACTGTGTCCATCACTCCGTCTGTCCACCTCATCGGTGAACGTCCTCGTCGGGTGCCCTCAACTCGTCCCTGCACCACCAGACGCTCACACACTTATTATGCCAGTTGGGAATACTGCATTGAATACAATTTTAACGAATTTTACGGCCAATGCAATGTTGCACGGCAATGTTCGGGCCATTTTCCGCAACTCGACATCAAACGTGCCTATTTTGCGTGGGCACAACGCTGGCTCAGCGGACTTCACATACGCAGATGTATGCAGTTTCCTCACAAGTTACACTTATTGCTAATTTAAAACTAAATCGGGAACTAACCCCCTTATTCATAAATGTCTCCTAACTTAGCAAGCCCCTAAGTATTGGTTGTCCCTTACGGTCTTATAAATATGTCTTTAAGACCGAAAAGGACGAACAATACTTAGCGGCTTACTAGTAGTAAGTAGTTGGCTAGTAGATGTCGTCAGGCAAACCAATCAACTTGTCAGTGGAAAATAGAGCTAATAAACAAATGCGTAATGGTTTGACCCGTCACCGCCAATTGGATTTAACGAGGTTCTAGATTTTTTTTTAAGTCAGGCAACTGAGGCATAAAACAACCACATCCTGCCGAAACTTCAAAGCTTTTGTTTAATGCTACACGAAAAATTGGGGCCTAACTACCACTACTACTGTTACAAAAAAAAAACTCACACTTTTACTTATGCTTTTTTTCCTAATTTACAAATCTACAAGATGCCAAAATCGTCACAATTTTTGTTGTTATAAAACAAAGGGGGTACCTAGATAGTTCAACGTAATATACATTACTGTTTGTTTTCATCAGGCGTTTTACCGCAACAATACCAAAATAGAAGTGCCAATGGAGCTGAAGCTGTCGTTCTGCGAGGAGCCGTGCAACTACAGCGCCTTCCTGCAGCACATCGACAATCTCATCCCCGCCGACTGGGAGGCCGAGTGCCAGAACACCCCGCACTGAGCCGCCGGCCCGCCGCCCGCCGCTGCCCAACAGAACTACTCCATCGCTACCCTACTGGTCAGGCCTGACTTACTGTTACACATCTTACATACTTACATGTAAGTACACATTGTTGTACCATGCTGGTCTAACTGAATAACTGTGCCGACTATTGATAGATCTGTCTTACAATGTGAATCTTTATAGTACGTTTGAGAAACGTAGAGCACTTTCAGCACTCTCTTTTCGAATAACTGTTAAAGAATATGCACATCCACGAAGATTGTGCATTATTTCGTACTGTGCATTGCGTGCCATAATTTACCTAAAACTACAGATGCCTTAAGTATGTTGACATTGTTTGCTGGTCTAAAAACGTTGCGATAATGTTCATTCATAAGACAAACAATGATACAAGATTAGAGGATAATAAAACAATATATACTCTGATAACAATAACGAGTAAAACTATGTTAAAATTTACAATCTCTCTAAAATACTCCGTGTAATATACTTCATGCTATTGAGTAAGGGTTATTTTGGCTTGCTTTTGTTAATGATATAGGCATAATAAGTGTGTGTGGTATTCTTGGATTTGATAAAATAAATGGCAATACAATGATTAATATAGCTAACATTGTGTAGTAAGTAGACTTTGTCTAGCTACAGTAAGGTAACAGAGTAATTACTTCAGTAATCAACTATTTTATGTATCTACTTTTATGTAAAAAATTTGGAAAATGCTACTTAGGACGTGACCGAATTTATTATTTATATTTAAATATGATTTAAGTGGCGAATTCATAGAATCAATTTACATGTATAATATAAGTGATGATATAAGTGTTATACTAATGTGTATAACAAATTGTGCCAAGAGGCAACTATTACAATATAAGTTTACGTAACTATTCTTAGATACTTGCTTGTATTTAGATATAGAAGGGCATTTATTATATTACATACGTATAGTCAATTGGTTATATTTCAATTAAAAGTATGCCTCCACGTACTTATTAGGTAATTGCAAAGAATTTAACGCTGTTATTAAATTCAAAACGTTTGTTAGTTTGTTTAGATCTAATTCAAAATGTTATCCAGTCACGATACTCACGATGTGTTTTTAAAGCAACTAAGTATTTAGGTAGTAAGCTCTACTACGATAACGATCGCAGAGGGTGGTCAAAGGACTACGGTAACCAGTGCAACCATATAAAATCATGTATGTTGACTTCATCATTGAATAAAGAACAGTAAAATGGATCAAAACGGGATATTTATAGTGTACCCTATGTTATAAAAATACGTATATAACATTTATTAATGGGTTTACACAGCTTATCAAAGAAATAATATGCAATCGTTCTGCAATCACTGATGTAGAAGAACATTTTCTTTTCGGACATACGTTGACGAAAGTTTAAGATTCACTTCAAATTGTAAGTACCTATATATATAAGCTCTGAAATAGAATCCGAGATCAAAAATGTAAACAAACTATGACAATGACATCACATTATATTGTCGATGTTAAAGTGACATTCCAGGGGTATAAAACGTTTTATGTCGAATGTATTTTTTAACACCTTTGCAAATTGAGGTGGCGTTTTGAGATTAGCTTTTTATTTTGTTTTATTTATTTCCACACTTACAATTATCCTTACAGGTACTAAGCCTAAGACAATGTTTTATGTGTAGGTGTAGATACGCGAAAGTCAAAGTATGTTCGACACAAAAGTATCACATTTGTCAACATATTTTTGAACATGGCTATAAAAAAGATACGGCTGAGTGTCCACGGTTCCTGATTACAAAAATACCTAATACCTAGAACATTTGCTAGAATGATGTAAATAATCAACATAATCAATGTTTGAAAACGTCTCGTGTTACTTTAATCTTTAGGATAGTCAGAGAACGAATTTCAGTCAATGTCTATAGTTGCAATCTAATCCTTTTCGATTAATAAATGAAAATGATTGATTTTTAGGTCAAAATATTGAAATCTGTATTAATGTCCTTAGTATTACAAAATTTGAATATTTTTTTAAATTTATAATAGACTCATTTGGAGCACCATCTTGTTTTGATTTTTTGAAGTACATAGGCATAAATACGAACCCTCTTAAATGGTTCTTAGTATTCTTACCGTACTCAATTACGAATACCTAAACTAGTTATTGTTATAGCTGCGAACCAAATGTTTAAAACTTCTTGTCATTGCCAGTAGTATAAATTAAACACCTTACATTTTACTAAAACTAGACAAAGATATTATTAAAAATATAATGTTTTATATTAAAGATTAGTAGCATAATTAAAAAATATACGTACAGTCAGTGACGATTTTTTTAAATAAGTATTTCAATGATTTTGATTACCCACCTCTCGCGAGTAGTTTTTTGTGGTGGTATCCCATTTGTTTACATTTTTGATCTCCAATTCCATTTCGGATCTTAGTACCTAATCGATTCGCTCAATATTACCCACTTTATAGCTCGATTCGATTCGTCTTTAATCTTAAATATATGTGCTCACTTTGTTAGTGTACCTATAATTTTAATAGCAGATTTATTGCGTTCGTTTCTGTTCTGAATGTGTAGAACAATTAGAACACTCTCGGCAGCTTCTTACTTACTGCTTAGGATTTTATTATATAGGTACGAAAGGCAAGTAACCAATGTATGCTTTCTTTTTATAGAAGTTGCGAACAATATAAACAAATATCCATAATCTAGCACTAGCACTATTTTATTGTTTTAATGGTTTAGGATAATCTATTGCTAAGAGTTGATTAAATAACACATAGATTTAGCAGTTATTCAAGGACGTATATTGGAAAATAAATACTTATTGTATACAAGGTTTGGTTACATTGTTCGCAACTTGTATAAAAAGGGAATTGTAACGCCCAGTGCATAATAATGTCCATAATAAAGCTCTCTGCCTAAAAGATCAACCAGTACATCACGAAACTGAAATCGTAATTTTCATTGATAATCTCAGGAGTTCGCATGAACGTGGAACATGGAAAAGTTTTTCAGTATAACTATCTTTATCGCTTTTTAACATTTTGGATCACAACCCTAAAATCAGTCGGTAAGAATATTGTTTTATTAGGCCAACCCTAGCCCTACAATAATACTCGGAAAATGGCCAATTGGCGAGTTAGCAATTGATAGCTCGGATATAAAAATGAACACAAGATATTCGGTCCCGTATAAATAGAGACACGGCGATATTTGTAGAATATCTACTCTCTCAGTTCGTATAGTTACTAGCAGCCTTTTTTTTTTTTTTTTTTTTTTTTTTTGTTGACGGAGTGGAGAATGCATTTACGCATCCCCCCCTGGTCGCGGGTAGACCGTGCAATGGGGGGGTATGTGGGACTCGCCGCTCTCGGGTCCCTCTCCTGCGAGAGGGGGAGAGCCTAGCCCTACCCACTAGAACTCCACTCCGGCGTTTCTCCCTCTGAGCCGGTTTCGAAGGCGCCATGGGATCGCGAACATGTCACCATGACGCCCTCCGGCGGCCCCGGCCAAGTGCCAGGGCACCCGCACTAAGGAGGGCGAGACCGAAACGCTTGGTCTCGCCCCCGACAACGTCGTGTGTGGGGCCGTGCAATGCGGGTCCCGTACCCGCTGGCCCCACTAGGGGTCTAGGCGTAGAAAATTTCTTCGCCTTCGACCCCGTTGTCTGCGTCGTATGGGCGGGGCATCTGGTGCCGCCTCGCGCTCGCGCTCCGCCGCCTCCTTCTGCAGCATCACTTGTTCGCAGAAGGAGGCTACCGCCTCCCAGTTCCTCTCGCTGCTCAGCATCGATGTGACGATGGCGTGCAGCGAGAGGTCCCTCAGCCCCGTGTCGGCAACGAGAGCCGTTCTTTCGACGACCCAGCGATTGCACTCTTCTAGAGTGTGCTGGGCCGTGTCTTCCGGCGCTCCGCATTCTGGGCACTCGGGCCCCGGCTCCCTCCCAATCCTGTGCAGGTATTGTCCAAAACATCCATGCCCGGACAACACCTGCGTCATGCGGTAGGTCAGGGTCCCCTTTTTTCTGACCACCCACTTATCCATGCTTGGGAGGATAGCCGCTATGGTTCGAAGACCATAAAGGCTATCCTCCAAGGCATCCCTCCACTTCTCTTGCAGGCGCTCTGCCGCTGCCCGCGCCATCCTCTCCCCTTCCTCTGGGTCGGGAGGCTCATTTGCCCTCCTTGCCTCAGCCCTCCACCGGTATCTTTCCGCCAGCACCTCGGCGTCCAGCTCCCACGGCGGGGTGCTGGCCAAAAGACACACTGCGGCATAGGCCGTGGTGCGGTAGGCCCTCGCCATTCTTTGCGCCACCACCTTCTGCGGGCGACGGAGCATGCGCTTAGCACGCTCCTTTAACCGGTCTGCCCACACGGGTGCTCCATAGAGAGCCATGCTTCGAACTACCCCCGCATATAAACGCCTGCATGGGGCGTTCGGGCCTCTCAAATTCGGCAGCAGGCGACTCAGTGCCGAAGCAGCACCAACGAGACGGGGCGCTAATTTAGCGAAGTGTTCTTCGAAGTTCCATCCTCTGTCCAGGACGAGGCCCAAGTACTTAATGTGGGCCCCGACATGGATGGCTTCGCCCTCGACCTTGATTTCGGCGTTCGCTTGGACCCGCCAGCGTCCCCCAAGGACCATGGCTTCGGTTTTTTGAAGGGCAACGCGGAGCCCGAGGAGACGTATGCGGCTCACCGTCAGCTCTGTTGCCACCTCTGCCTGCCTCATGACCTCCTTTGGCTTCCCCCGCACGGCCACAAGCGTATCGTCGGCATAGCACAGGGTGGTCATTCGCGGCAGTTGCGGCCCCCGGAGCACCCAGTCATATCCGAGGTTCCACAAAAGGGGTCCGAGAACGGATCCCTGTGGAACCCCGCACTCCATGGCCCTTGCGCGGCGAACACCGTTCTGCTCGTAGAGCACTACCCGCCCCATCAGGTAGTGTTCCACGACCCCTCTGATGTACTGGGGCACGCCGTGGTAACGGAGGGCCTCACCGATTACTGCGTAGGGGAGAGAGCCGAAGGCGTTGGCTATGTCAAGTGACACTGCCACTACTCCCTCCCTTTCGCCCTCGGCGAGAACCGCAAACTCCCGAAGCGCACCCACCGCATCCAGCGTTGACCGTCCCCTACGAAAACCGAACTGGTTAGTGCTCAGGTTGGGGCCCATTTCTTCCAGGTGCCGCTGGATGCGCGCCGCGAGGATCCGCTCGAAGAGCTTTCCGACTTCGTCCAGCAGAACTATGGGACGGTAGCCGGCAGGGGAGTCTGGTGGACGACCCTCCTTCCTGATGAGGCATAACCGACCTTCTTTCCAGCATCTCGGAAATCGCCCTTCCCTGAGGCAGTCCTCCAGGAGAGTTCTGAGGCGGTTTCCGAGATGCTTGAGTGCCAGGAAGAGCACTTTTCCCGGCACGCCATCAGGCCCCGGCGCCTTACGGGTGGCCCTCACTTTCCCAATAGCCCATTCCATTTCCTCGTCAGTGATGGGAGGGGGCTCGGTGGGAACTATTGGATCGGCTTCCGGAGCGGCCATCACCGGTGGGACGAACTCCGGCGCTTCGGGGAAGAGACCCTCTACAACCTGCCGGAGGAGATCTGGCTCCATGGTCTCCATGGGAGAGGCGCGTTGGAGTTTATTTTGGACCATTCTATATGGTCTCCCCCATGGATCTCTGTTAAGGGTCACCAGGAACTCCTCCCAGGCCTCATTCTTCGCCGTCTGTATGGCCAGCTTAAGGGCCTTTTTGCTCTCATCCAGCGCAGTGTGGAGCAGCTCCTCTTCCTCGTCAGTATGCCTGCGTCTTCTGCACCGAGTGTACGCTCGGCGGGCAGCGTTGCAGGCTGTGCGCAGGACAGCGATCTCCGGGGTCCACCAATAGGCCTGACGTTTACCCTTGAAGGGCCGGGCACGAGGCATGGACGCATCGCAAACCGCCGTCAGCGATGTCCGGAACTGGGCCGCCCTCTCGTCAATGCCTCTTTGAGCTGGTGGGGGACTGTTCCACGCCTCCATGATGGCAGCCTCTTCCGCCATTTCCCGATCTAGGCGTGTCATGGACCATCTTGGGAACTGAGACCTCTGGCTGCCGGGTCCACTTGGAGTGCTTCCCCCTAGCCTGGAGACCCTCATACGGATATACAAGTGATCCGAGAGGGTCTCCACGTCCCGGACAACTCGCCATTCGGCAACGCGCGCAGCAACGGTCGGGGATGCAAACGTGACGTCAATGATGGATCCCCCATTTCTGCGGACGCACGTCTGCGTGTTGCCGTGGTTAAGGACGACCAATCCGAGCGCCGCCGCCCAGCTCTCCACTTCTGCGCCTCTTAGGTCAGTGTTAGGGCAACCCCATGCACGGCTCTTGGCATTGAGGTCTCCCATTAGGAGGATGGGTGTCTGGCCAGCCCCTCTCACCACCCCCTCAAGGTCCTCCAGAAACCTTTCGAAGGCGTCGAAAGGCGGAATGGGTGAGAAGTAAGCCGACACGACCACAATTCCTCCCCACTTCGCGGCCACGTACCCGAACCCCCTTTTGGTGCCTACCAGGGTCTCCCCGGTCGCTGGGACTACTAATGCAGCTTTATTATCGGTAGACCCTAGCCAGTTGGCCCGTGGGAGGACGGTATATGGCTCCGACACTGCGGCCAGCGCAACATCCCACTCCGCAAGGTTCTGCATGAGCAGGTCTTGTGCCCGCGCGGAGCGCCCGATGTTGCACTGCAGCACCTCCTTAAAAATTTGGTGAGGGTGTGCTGGCATTACACGTCCATCACGATTTCCTCCGGGGGGCTACTGGCTCCGATCTCTTGTGCTACGGGGGCCTTGTTTCCACCTCTGCTAGGTACGACTCCTTTAGCCTTTGGGGGATTGCAGCTGAAGCCACCCATCCTGTGCCCCGCTGGCCGTTTCGCCTGATGGCAGACAGCGCAGAAGGCATTGCCTTTGCAGTCAGCCGCTCGGTGCCCTGGCTTGCTGCAGTGGAAGCAGAGATCACGCCTCTCCGTTGGACATGGGCACGTAGCCCTGGTGTGACCAATACCTAGGCATTTATAGCACCTAAGTGCTTCCGCTTCAAGTGCCCTTATCTTGGCAACAGACCACCCGATCTTGAGTTTCTTTTTTGCTGCCACTTTGCTTGCCGCTTCGATGGGGCATTGGATTAGGGTCGAGCCAAGACCGCTGTATCCCAAGCTGATTTTCCCTACCCTGACATCGGCTGAAGCACAACCCCCCTCGTCCGCGATCGCCCTAGCAACTGCTTCCACGGTGGCCGTTTCGTCTAATTCGGTCACACGGAGACGCGCCAACTTTACGGGCCTGTATATTCGGGCCGTATCTCCAATCACCGCTACCAGGCGCTCTTTTAGAGCTTCGGCGGTGTGGCCGTTGTCCGGGCCCGCAACCTCAAGAATGCGGGCCCCATCCGCGGTCCTCCTCATTCGGACGCTCTCGAGGCCAACCTCAGCCAGCTGGAATGCTTGGGTGGCTCTCATCATTACAGAGGCGTACGATTCCGTAGTCTCAGGCTTGAGAGCCACCACCACTGCCGCTGTTTTAGGCACAGCGAGTTTTTTCTTGGCCACCGGGGACGGTTTCTTCGACGGCAGCTTTGCCGGGGAGGGAGCATGGGCGGCTTTCTTTTGCTTCCTCCGCTGCTTACGGCTCCCTGCCTTTGTCCATTCCTGCCCCTTAGTCACCGGCGGTGGTGGTGGGGGCGGCTGTGGAATCGTCTTATTGACCCTCTTAGTTTGGGGGGCGGGGGAGGAAACTCCACCTGACTCCTGTAGTGCCCGCCTAGTGGCCGCTCTCCGCCGGTTACGGACAGGCGCTGACCTCGCAGGAGGCATAAGAGTGGACCCTGAAGTTGGTGAGCACGTCTCTGCCGCTATAGGGGCAGGGGAAAGATCAGGCAGTGGGGTCCAGGGATCGTCTAACAAAGGGGCCGACGTGGTCGCAGAGGCAGCCGCTGCAGCTTTCTTACGGTCCGCCGCTAATGGCGGACGAAGAGGCGGCTCCGGAGGAAGGCGGCTCTTTATTTCCTCTATCCGGGCATTAACCATATTCCCAATAGAGTCATGCAGATTCCTGGACAAGTCCTTTTTAAATTCTGCCAAGGCCTGCGTTACCGCCCCCAGCATGGCATCGCCAGCGGTGATGGTTGGAACTGGACTCGGCGTTGGGACCTGTTTCTTGCCTCGCTCAGAGAAGGCCTTTCTGAGTGCCTTTACTTCAGCAGCGGCATGCTCCAGTTCTTCTTTGAGCCTTTTATTATTGGCTCTTAGGACTTTCATCTCCTCGCTTTCCTCTATTGTGCCCATGGAGTTCATAGCGTCGATGATTTCGTTGCATTTACTGTAAATGCGTCCACGAATCGTCCCCTTCAGGTTGAGTGATTTCTTAACATACTCAATGACTGTTTTTGCTGCCTTACGCGCTACGTCTGCAACATCTCCATCCGCTGCTGGGGATATCCTCCCGTCAGTTGGGCTCTCATCAGGCAACTCTTCCAGGTCTGACGTGATTTCCACGATCTGTTCCCTCGCCACAGGGAAGGCCAGTTTGTAAGGCTCTGCGGACGCAGAGAGGTCCACTTTCTTAATGAGGCTTTTGGCCTTGGTACTCCCTCTGTATGTTACCGAAGCCTTAGATTTCATTATGCCCGCCTGTGGTCCTCGGGTCTTGCCTAGCTTTCCACCTCTACGGGCGGTGTTTATTTTAGGCATGTGTTCGGCCAGATATGTGTCCTCGTCCGGGTTGTGGACCCTTTTTTGGGCCGGCTGCCTTTTTTGGTCCCTCTCTTCGCGATTCTCCATCGCGTCTTCGGAGTCCGCGTCCTGAGAGAGACGCCGTACTCTCTGCGTTGCTCGCTCTTTCAAGGCCGACTCCGGCCTCCGATCCCTCTGCGAGACATCAACGACATTATCGTCGTTCCTCGCTGGCAGGCCCTGAGAAGGGCCGTTTTCAGGTTGGCCCTGAGAAGGGCCGTTTTCAGGCTGGCCCTGAGAAGGGCCGTTTTTGGGTTGGCCCTGAGAAGGGCCGTTTTGGGTTTTTTTCCTATAAGTTTCCATAAAATTCCCACGAGTAGGGTGACGTTGGCTGCACTCTGGTCAGAGAACCCCAGTAACCAGAGTGCCCCTATTACGCTGCAGGGTCGGGCGGTACTGCAGGTTGGTGCACTAGCGACTGACTCCACCTCAGCCATGCATCTTCTCACGGTGCACCGCGCTTAAGATTGGGGGTAATTTTTTATAGAGGTTTTCTTCCTCGCGGCCCGGCCGGTTAAGGCAAGGCCCCCGGTGCTCAGTACGAGCAACGGGTTGGTCCGGCGTCGACTAAGAGTCGAGTGCACCTGGCACATCACCGCACCCGTCGCCTCCATTTCTGGAGCGACCCGCACTTCAATTTTTAATGTGGTTTTATTCCACAGCCACTCAACCCGGCATTAAGCCCACGCAGGAGAAGACTCGACTGCAACCGCCTGTGACTGGTATTCGCAGAGGGAAGATAGCAAACGCGCAACTGAGCGGCTATCCTCCCCCTCCCAGGGTGCACCACGAGGAGGAACCAGCCCTGCACCCCAGTTACTAGCAGCCTAGCGCAACTTCTATACAAAGAACCCCGCACAAAATGGTCGGAAAAAGCCGTTCGGTCGATTTGGCTGAAATTTGGTGTAAATATAGCCTCTAATACTCTGATAAACTGTGCGAAGTTTCAACCTTAACTAATGACTAGTTTTTAAGATATAACGATATTAGTTTCAACAAAAAATCAATTAAGTAGGTAACTATATATATGACGCTATTATGCACTTAGGTACTACCTTTTTCCTGAGGTTGATTGTTTAGAAGTAGTGACGATATAATTCTAATTAATTAACGTACACAGCAACCATATGATTTATTCTTAGTGGCAATATCGAGTATAAAAAGATTCGAAGGTACCACTTTCGCAACGACAATTAGTTAAGATCGTAATTATTCACAAGTGCTTTACGATGAAAGAAAACATGGCGAGGAAACCTGCGTCAAGGGTGTAGGTGAAGTCCAAGTACTGGGCCCAGCGTTGGGACCACGCAAAATAGAAACGTTTGTTGTCGAGTTGCGGAAAATGGCCAGAATGCAATACAATACAAAAATAACCATCCAACCAAATCCTCGAAATTTACGAATTTTGATTTTCGCGGTAGTAGGCCAGTGCATTGTGCTTTGATGTAAAGCGAATTTTTAAGCAGTGAGCTTTATCAAGCACTGGGTGTTACGGGAGTTTTATATGGGTTAGTTACCGTAGGTAAGTAATTTACATGTTGTAAATTCAATATTTTTTCTTCGTCGTTTACGAGTAGGTATATACCCTTGTTACAATCTCTTGCCATCTTCTTTGGTCAAATATTTGTATTCATATACCTAGTTAGCAAGTAACAGCCAAGCTTAGGCTATATTGTTGTTTTTGTATTGTGATTGTTATAAATATATCTTTATATTTAATGTGGACGAAGTTGTATTAATTTGTACTACCATTTCCTCTTACTGATTAATTCCTAAACTGCTAGTTTAATACTCCCACTGCAGTAATATTGAGCTATTGCGATAGTGAAATATGTAATATCATAATTTTATGCATATTATAACTAATTATAATCATACGTCGGAAATGATTGCTGGAGCAAGCATTTTCGGAGCACTGTAAGGTTTGCAAATCAATCAATGCACTTAATATATAATATATCTCGACCTGAGAGGCGTAAGGTCGGTTCTGTGGGAATGAGATATATCTAAATTAATTAGACCTTGTCTTAAAAGCATAAAGTTACACTTACAAGTTGGAGAAATTGCTAAATCCGACCTTATGCCTTTCATGTCGAGATATATAACCTTACAGTGCTCCGTACATACATGTTGTATACCTACTTTATAAATCGGTCGAAAAAGAGTCTACCGGAACTTTGGGCACAAATCGCCGTAACGTAACGTAAACCTATTCGTTACATCGTTCGTTACTTAAATTACTTTCGAGTAGGTACTAGAATAAATTACTAGAGATAGTACAGTCTGCAATAATTGCTTTCCAAAGTTCGGGGATGTCTTATACACCGTGATTTCTAATAACCCGAAAGATTTTAACAGTGTGTTCCTGACCACATTTAGAAACTATAATGTCGTATAAACTTTTCTGGATATCGCCTAGTTTCAGAGTTATTACCAATTAAAAAAAACATATTTTCTAATTGTAACTCGGTACAAAAGGTCTTTTTAACGGCGTTGGTGTCATTATGGAGAATAGTCTCACTAACCTCATTAATAGATGTCGAATTTCAGTCATTGTAAGTGCTAGTTTCATGAATAACTTTTACTTTTTATGTCAAAATACATTCAAAAATTAAATAACAATTGAAAAAAAAAATGCCAAAAATGACAAAAGTCATATAATATTTTTTGTTTGTTTTTACATCAAAAATGCGTGGTTAAAATCTTTCGGGTTATTAGAGATCACGGTGTATAAACACATGAGCGTCACCGATGGGACACAGCTTCGGGTACCCACGCTTCTCTGCGTGGTCGCATCGGCATCACCGGTGCGGTGCGGCGTGATCGCTACATTTGTATATATGTAGTATGTAGCATTGGACTCATACTTTAGGTGAAGTACGGTTGGCATTGGCAGCCAACCTGTTATAGGGAGGGTTTAGAAATAAAATACGTCAGTTAAGTAGTGTTGTAAAAAATGTATTATGGTACAGTCGCGTTTAAAATACAACATCAAACAGTACATCTACAAAAATAGTGCATTATGTTATTATTTATACGTATATATGTAAATTAATACCTTACCAGCTAATGGACGGCACAAGAATATGGAATATCAACTTAATACTAAACATAAACCTTACATTACTAAGAGTAGGTACATACGTTATATCGGTGGTTTTACGTATCATTGCATAAGCAAAATCTTAATCGAAAATTCTACGAAACAGCTTGTGGCATGGCGCGTCAGGAATAAACATGCGTGAATTGGGTAATATGTTATGGTTCTACAGTGTGTAAGTCTAATACGGGCGATCAATTAAACCAGGCATGGGATTCATTAGTGTAATCATGGATTACTAGATTTTTAAAAGTTACTCTTAATTATGACCCCCACAGAATTTTTTTAAGATTATCGGAGCAGCAATGTAGGTACAGTCGCCATCAGATATATGGTAGCGGTCGAGGTCCCCAATTAAATCGGAGCAACGTAAAATTTCAATAAATTCGTTACGTAAAAAAGGGCAATAAATTAGAGGCATGTAATTCGTCACAAATTTAGGAGCAACCACTTTTCAATGAATTCGTAACGTATAATTAGGCAAACATATCGGAACACAGAGATAATCAGAAATATCTGAGCAGTCAGGGTGGTCGTAAATATCTCAACATTTATGGAAAATATACCTTAGCGTCATATACACATCGCTTTAAATTCTTTATGGTCAGCCACAAGTCTTGACTAGGTTGTCAATAATTTGAATTTAGAACAGAGTGGTTTGTTATGACGTTCTTCGAAAAGAGTAGACATTTGTCATCGTGACAAATATATTTCTGTCTCTTTCGCAAATTGATGAGATATTATGCCTAAATCATTATTTAAAAATTAGTTATCTAGTTAACCGCTGTTTTGACGTATTACCAAAATTGGCAAAGGTAGCCAAGAACAAGGTAAGGAGCAAAGCTAAATTTCGTGAGAAGATGTCGGGTACTCTGCGGTGGCGCAATAAAGTTCGAGTAATAATTATATTAGGAAGAGGTATAGAAGTAGGTATTATTAAACAGCGATTACAATGGGATTTGAAAGTACTGTTGACACAACAGTGTATAAGTCAATCTAGAATATATTCATAATCATACAGGGTGGCCAAATAAGATATTATTTAATATTTTATTCTATACATAATACAAAAAATATAAAGTATCACTGGTTAAATAAAATTATTTTGGATCGGCAATTACACATGGAAAATAATCAGACAAATATCCACCTCCAGTAGCATCGCAGATGCCAACCCTTTTCATCATGATTGATGATGATTTCAGCGATCGTGGTTCGAGTATTTTGTTTTAATTGCTAAAGGTTCGTTGGCCAATTAGAAAAGACAAATCCTTTTAAATAACCCCACAGAAAAAAAATCAGGAGCTGTCAAATCAGGCGATCTTGGGGGCCAGTTAATGTCACCTTTTTATCACACTTGCTGTCTCAGCGCGCCATTGCTTGCATGCATAGCGGGAGTAATAGAAAAGTGAAATTCCATAGGGAGCAATAGAAATGTCAGTACGTCATTTAATAATATTTTGTCTTAAAACTTATTTTTTTGAAAGAGAAATTCTGAATGTATAAGACATACTAAGTAGTATTTGTTTTTAGAGACCATAATTATCTATCATCGATTTTGATAAAAAAACTGCATTAGAAAAAAAAAAACGTGTTGAATATGTGAAAACAATGTATTTTATTCATTTTAGACATCATGTTTCTTAGGGGATATAGTTCCTAAAAACAAATACTACTATTTACTGCTTAAGACCTACACAATGGATATCCGAATAGAAATGCGCAGATATGTACAGATAAGTTTATTTTTTCAAAACAACCGGATTCGATTCCCCTGTTGGGTAGTTTTTTTTCTTCAAATATATTAATGCAGTTTTTCTGTTTATTAAAATCGATGACATGGTATCTAAGAACATATTTTCGTACATCCGATAGTTTCAGACATTCCCATACTGACTGATTTTAATGAGCCCCCATTTTAGTAAAGCAACAATAGTTAAACATATAATATATAATATCATATATTATGTATAATATCACTGTTACTGATGTCAAGCCTCCGCAGGCTACGTCTACCGCTTACTATCGGACGGTCCGTGTGCGTGTTTGCCACCAACATACAATTATCACTGATAATACGTGCGAAAAGGAAATTCGTAACTCGTGTAGATTTAATTTATCTCCACTCAACTTAATTTTTTTCGCACTTGTATCGTAATTTACTATTTTACTTTCGGAAAGTCGTTACAGTTGTCACAAGGTTTAGAACGATTTTCGTAAATTCTTGATATGAGGTTCGCCCTACCTATGTTGGAATTTCGCTACAATTGTGGTATTTTTGTGACAATATATAATTTTGCCTCGCGTAAAAGACGGTATTTATTGTTGATTGCTAAAAGTTCTTGCAATATATTTGAAACACAAACAACCACACGGCTCGTCTGATGATAAGTGGTAACCGTAGCCCATGGACGCCTGCAATGGGAGAAACAGTCAATTTACAATTCTCGGAGTTC
Organism: Thaumatotibia leucotreta; assembly: GCA_025490895.1. Classification (NCBI taxonomy): domain Eukaryota; kingdom Metazoa; phylum Arthropoda; class Insecta; order Lepidoptera; family Tortricidae; genus Thaumatotibia; species Thaumatotibia leucotreta. The sequence goes on from JALPQI010008840.1 coordinate 51,959, forward strand.
TCACCGTGGTAAAATAAGATCCGCAAATGACTTTTAGGAAGGCACTTTTAGGCTGTTCACCCTTTATACTTTTTTAGTTCCGTTCAAATAAATCATTTGCTAGCTTTACGATTTTATTTACTTATCGCATATTAATATGATTACATCAATAAAAAATCAAAATTGAATTTATGCATTCTTCGATAATGATGCTTGAAAACTTCTCTTTTATCTAGGAAACTCATTTACTCACCCACAACAGTGCCGTCAAAATCATCTTTGACATTGACAACTTAAAGTAGTAGTAGTGACAACATAGTAACAAATTAAAATAAACCATGTGATGCAGACTTAAGGTGTATTTCCTATAAATGTTCCGATCTTTATGATCATCCTGGCTGCTTCGATATCTTTGAGTCATGTTCGTTCCGATATCTTTACCTACTTGTACGTTACGAATTTATTGAAAAGTGACTGCCCCTACATTTATGACGAATTACACGCTCCCAAAACATTGCCCTTTTCTCACGTAACGAATTTATTGAAATTTTACGTTGCTCCGATTTATTTGGGGACCTCGACCGCTACCATATATCTGATGGCGACTGTACGAACATTTGTTATTGTTGATATGGCAGTTATGTCATCTGCTTTTGAAATTAGCTGTCATCGAGTGCTTAACTCGCGTATGTTGCTCTACATTGCGCGCCGAATTATTTTGTATCGAAAATTTTGTTGCTCTAATTTTAAGTAAAAGTTATTTGAATGTACTTATTATGTCGTAAACTAACACCCGTTAAGAGCTTCGCCCGTTTTAGACTTACACCCTGTATAGTCAGGATAGGATACTAAAATATGTACCCGTTTTCCACCAAAACCTATGTAAATGTAATAGACTAGATGCTATTTGTACAGATGTCCGATTTCATTAACAAATGCTATATTGTTTGATTAAATAATAATATAATGTGAATACTGCTAAGTATACCTAAGAAATTTTTCCATCAGGGAAGAGAGATTGACAAAATTAAACATCGACAAGGACGACAAGTCTTGTACTAGTCATAAATAATGCGCAGTATCTTAGAGATATAAGTACTACAGGAATTCATATCATATTCAAACCGATAAATTATTTTTCTTATAGCTTGTATTTTGTGCCCATTGAAGAACAAAGACTAATAAGAAATACTCCTAATGCCATAGGCAATAATTCATATTAAGTATTAGGTATTAAAAATAAAGCGTAGATGGGTCCTGTATATCTTGATTACCTGATTTTACGAAGTTACTTAGCATATGAGAATAGGGTGTAACTAGGTACTCATACTCATCGATAACAGTTATGTCGATGTTTGATTTAGGCAATCTCTCGTTCATGCTCGAAAAATATCTATACTATGTGCCCATGAGGAAAGGGAAAAAATTCAACAGCGGATTTCTGACCAAATTTGAAATTAAAAATGGCATATAAAGTTTTCTGGATTCAGTATATTTAAAGAGAAAAATAGATTATTTCTTGAAACAGTTTTAGACCGCTTACGCTATGATAAACGCATTTTAGGGAAACTATTTTGTCACCATGTTATCTTAGTCTTGTCTCAAATGAACAATAAAATCTTTAATTACCTAGCAACTCTAAAAAAATCTTTAAAGTGTATTTTTTGCGATGGTTTCATTAATAAAATCATTTTTTTGTGTATTAAGGCATTCAAAACAACAAAAAAATCCCAATTTTTTTTTGCAATTTGCCAAAGCTCAATTAATAGTTCTAAAAATATGATCAGCAATATACAGTTAAAATCTCTAGCTGTCCTCGCGGGCTCATACTAAACATTATGTAGTATTATGTACCTAAGATACCGAGGGTTATTTTATTTTATTACCTATCCATATAAATATACCTACACACTATTTTGGGTTTCACAACGCAATCTATAAAATTCCAGACGAATTTAGATGCCCTTTAGATGCATTACATAATATTATTATGAATACCTCTAGTTCGATGTCATATCTAGATTATGATACCTATTTGCCAAATAAAATAACTTAGATAACTATAATACAAAACCTACACAAATAAATCTTATAAACTGTTTGTTATCTAGTTACTTGTCGCACTTGTCGTGCCATTGGAAAGAGGTAAATAAGCCCATATTTTTTCATATTATAACCTCAAATCACGGGATATATCAATATTAAACAGGTATTTCGCAGGGGTATTCTCATATTATTAAGTAGCCAAAGTATAACCTATACGCGTCGCAGGATGGCATGGATAACATAATTATTGCACTCGTTATATTCAGACAAATAAAAAATCATGGTCAATAATTTATAATCAATAGACATGTT